>CAUYQG010139153.1:0-91035 GCA_963574415.1 Tarsius wallacei | reverse complement strand
TTGGTTTATTGTAGAGATGAGGTCTCGCCAAGTTCCCCAGGTTGGTCTCGAACCCGCGGGCCCAGGCAATCCCTCTTACCTTGGCCTCCCAAAGTGCTGGGATTATAGGCGTGAGCCACTGCACCCGGCCTTACCATCTATTTTCAACAGATTTTAAGATATAATTCACATACCATACAATTCTAGGGTTGTGCAACCATTACAATCTAATTTTAAACCATTTTTGTCCCGCCCTCCTCCCAAGAAAGCCCATAACCATTAGCAGTCTTTTTCTCTGCCCCACCCCGCAAACCTTCCCCGGCTCTAGGCAACTACTAATCCACTTTTTCAGACCGCTAAATTTGACGTGAGTCGATCACAAATCTTCCAACTCTACCTATGACATCTGGACCATAATGCGAAACCTGTCAGGTGACTTTCCCGTGCCCTTATCGTGAACTGAACAAACAAAACCGCTGGCAGCATCTATGAAACGCGCCCGACAACAGGCTGTGCGGAGGGACGTCTGCTCTCCAGGAAGTTCACGGACCGCGGACGAAGAGAGGGGCGGCCCGCAGGGGCTTTTCTCTCTGGCGCGATTCTTCCGCAGGACCGCCCTGGAGGGGTGTCGCGCGGGAAACCTCGAGACTCGGAGCCGGGCGCCCACCGCGGGCGGCACTTTCCAAACGACGGCGGGCCGCGGGCGTTGCCGGCGGTACCGTCTCCCCTCGCGGTCGCCGCGTCCGCGTCGCACGCGCAGTGACGTGACGGCGCGCGATGACGCGGCGTGCGGCGCGGTGCACGCTGGGATATTTAAGTCTCCTCCGCGGCGCGGAGCCGCGATGTCTCCGGCGGCTGGAGGAGGCGAGCGGCGGCGGCCCATAGCGAGCGCCAGGGACGGCCGCGCCCGGGGCTGGGGCGGCGGCGGGCCGGCCGGGGCGGCGCTCCTCGGCCTGTCGCTGCTCGGCCTCCTGCTGTACCTGGTGCCGGCGGCGGCCGCGCTGGCCTGGCTGGCCGTGGGGGCTGCCGCGGCCTGGTGGGGACTGAGCCGCGAGCCCCGGGGTTCGCGCGCCTTGTCCTCGCTCGTTCGGAACGCTCGCCGGCAGCGAACGCTGCTCGCCTCGCCTCCGGCCAAGCCGGCGGCCAACGGAAATCTCCTCGAGCCGCGGACCCCGCTCGAGGGACCCGACCCTGCGGAGCTGCTCCTCATGGGCAGTTACCTGGGCAAGCCCGGGCCGCCGCCGCCCGGCCCCGCCCCGCAGGGCAGGGGTCCGCCGGAGCCGCCCGGCCGCCGCCCGCCGGCGCGCCCCGCCCCCGGCCTTGCCCAGACCCCTCGCGTCCACCACGTTTACCCCTCTCTCCCCACGCCTCTTCTGCGACACTCTCAGAGGCCTTCCCACGGGTAAGATGCCCTTCTCCTCCTCCCCCTCTCCTCCGCCGGCCAGACGGGCTTTAAATGGAGGACTTGACTTTTAAATCCGATTTTCATTAAGTCCCAAGTGGACTCTGATTTTGTCCTCTTTAACAAAACCTGGGTATGTGTCAGCCGTGTCCTGCCTCGTCTAACTCCGGGATGAGGTGGTGTGTTGCCAAAGCTATTCCTTTCTCTCCAGTTCTTAAAATTGCCTGCATTCTAGTGCAGTCTGGGTTTAGCAGTATGCGTAATAATCCAGTGAAATATCAGTACTTCGGGTGAAAATGCCATTTTCTTCAAGTTTAGTCGAATGGTATGTGTGGTAAATTTTTGTCTTTGGACCAGTAAGAGATATTATGTCAGTTAACTGAGCTCAAATGGATGTTGCCAGGAAACACCTCTTTGATTGATAACAAAAAACATGATTGTTAAAGCTTATAAATTAGACATTTTCATTTGGTCCTAATAACTGAGTGATACAAAAGAATATTTAAAAATCTGATAAAGATGTTTTTTTGTTGTTGTTTTTTTGAGACAGGGTTTCACTCTATCGCCCAGTCTGGAGTGCAGTGGCACGGTCATGGCTCACCGCAGCCTTGAACTCCTGGACTAAAGCAGTCCTTCTCCCGGCCACTGCAGCCTCGACCTGCTGGGCTCCAGCGATCCTTTCACCTCAGCCTTCCGAGTAACCGGAATTACAGGCATGCACTAACATGCCCGACTGATTTTTTTGATTTATTGTAGAGATGAGGTCTCACCAAGTTGCCCAGGCGGGTCTTGAACCCGCGGGCTCAGGCAATCCACTCTCCTCAGCCTCCCAAAGCACGGGATTACAGGCTGAGCCACCGAGCCCGGCGGTATATCCAAATATTATCATTGCTGCCTATATCAATATTACTGCACTAATACTGTTTCAGTTTGTAAATTAAACTGGAATAAAATTAAAAATTGAGTTGAAACAAATTAGATTTAACTTAAAATAATTCAAATTAACTTAAAAATAAAGTTAAAAAATTATTTTCTCAGCCACATTTCAGGTTCTCAGTGTTGGGCAGTGTAGGTCTCAAAGGTGAAGTTTTCTTGAGTTTTCACTTTTTAAAATTTTAACTTAGAGCAAATAAGTGTGAGGTTGTTGGTCTCATAAACTCAGATCTTTACTGTAGTACGGTAATAGCTGTGATGTAGCTAAGAACCAAATAAAAATTAGCAAATACAGACTTCTAGAGGTCTAGCTATTTTTTTGACAATGTAGATTTGTGAGTTATCATGAATACTATGGCTGCTGTACCCTTTTTTATTTGAAAAAAAAAGTTTAAATTATAACTTTTATCTTGTTTTCTTTTTGTAAAAGTAATACAAATTCCTCATAGGAAAATTAGCAAATGAGATAATTAAAATAAGGAGAAAATTTATGCTCAGAGGTAAATACATTAATTTCTGAGTAGATTAATTTATCTAGACCTTTTCATTTCTATTTACTATGTTGCATCAAATTGAAGATGCTGATAATGATCAGATACGCCATTATATTTTGTATCCCAAGAAAGAAAAATGCATCAATTTTAATAGTAGGATGCATTCCAAATTCAGTGGTATGTTTTAAAGGTGCACCTCAGAACAGACAAAATACCGAATAAAATGAATGGTTATATATTTTGATAAATGGATATGATATATATGCTCAGTGTTGCCTGCTTTTTCCACTTAGCATGTGGCCATCGTCTTTTCACATGAAAGATTTGGCCATCTCTCTCCTGTTTCTTCTCTTCCCGCAGGCTGTAAAAGCCAGCACAGAGGCCACTGAGCTGCTGCAGAATATCCGTCAGGCAAAGGAGCGGGCCGAGAGGGAGCTGGAGAAGCTGCAGAACCGGGAAGATTCTTCTGAAGGCATAAGAAAGAAACTGGTGGAAGCTGAGGTGAGTAGGGAACCTTTAGCCTGGGGCCCTGGCTTGTGATCAGCCATGGCCTTTGGCTGTGCCAAGGGAAAGAAACTGCAAAACTATCACTTTCTTATGCGTGACCAAACTGCTGTCTTCTTCTGAAGATCTCTTTAAAAGTTGAGAGGCTTGGAAACATTTTCCCCCCCCACAGGGAAAGATCTGCCTCAGCAGCTTCAAGTAGAAAGATATTTTGATAAAAGCTTTTCCTTTCTGTTTGTTTTCTTCTGACCTACTCACTAATCTGGCAGAATTTATTTTTATAGGTTGACCGAAACTTCATCTCTGAGTTTTTCTTTTTCTTTCCTCTGTTTTTCCTTGCCTTTTTCCCCCACAATGTTAATAACGTATTAATTTCCAAGGCTTCGTTTATTACCTGTATGTCAATGAATCTCATATCTATATTTTGGGACCTCTTTCCTCCCTCAAATTCTTTGTTGTTGTTGTTGTTGTTGAAATCATTTCTATAATTATACCAGAACTACAGGAGTGCCATTTCATTGTAAAAAACTTTAATAGTACAGAAGAATATAGAATAAAAAGTGATGTTTCTCTCCTTTACTCCTTTCTGTCTCCCCCAGTATTTGTTTCACAGAAGGAACATGCCATAATTGATTTCACCCTCCTCCTACTGCTGGGTCTTTCGCTTTTCCCTATCACAGTCTTGGTGTGAACCTACCAGTACATGTCTCTTTGGGGCCATCCTCACTCACATTCCAGGCTGTATCTCCCCTCTGCTCCCCTGAAATCCTGACTGGTGTCTGAACAGTGCATCGAATTTAGAATGAACTCACTCTCTTCCCCCACAGGCTGTTTTCCCTTCTCACTTTCCTCATGACTGTCAGGGCCACCATCATTCATCTGGTCACCCCAGGTTCGAGACCTGGCATCATCTGCTTTTCTTTGAACCCTGTTTTTCAGTGACTCTCTCAGTCCTGCAAATACGGCCATGCTGTCTCTCCTGTTCACCTCCTACTTGTCACATCCGTAGCCCTCCTTGCACGCCAGGCCCTCTTCCTCTTAGCTGAGCAAATCTAATAAATGTCTTGACCTTCTGCATCTAGTCTCTTCTCCATCCCAGCTAGCTCACACAGTGTAAGATTCCTGAACTCCAAGCACCAGATTTCTCAGTGTGCTCTGCCCCATCCCAAACCTTTAAGGGGTTCCATAACACTTAGGTGCACCCCTGAGGCTGGTATGTGAAATTCTCAAACCATTTGACCCGCAAAGCTTATCCTTTCCCCTTTTCACCTGCTCTTCCCCCTAAAACGTCCTGTGCTGTAGCCATTCTAGGGGCTCATACTGGCTCTTGACCACCTCTGTGTTTCTGCTAATTTGTCTCCTTTTGTTTGAAACATCTGCCGCCCTCCTCTCCTGCCCTTCCCACTCCAAACTGCCATATACCACCTCTCTCCAGAGCTCACACCTCTCTGATGCCTCTGCACAACTGCTCAGTTAAAAATCCTCTTTCCTGCCTGCAGCCTCCTACAGAACTTTGCTTTATGATTCTTCCCCTTCTTAACCTATATTGTGTTTGTGTTTTCCAAGGGCAGGAATTATGTCATCTTCCTCTCTGTATTTTCCACGAAGCCTAGTATGGTACTTTGCAGATAGTAGGTGCTTGGTAAATATTTGAATGAATGAATGCACTCTTTTAACCTACACAACTGAGTATCTGAATTATAGAGTCTTATTTTCTCTGCTGTTGCTTCGGGTGCTGGAGACTTTTCTTCCTGTCTCAAGTGTATGCTTCTTGAAGGCTCTGTCCCTCAATGCAGGTGTTATACCCATAGCAGTTACTCCATTAAAACTCTCTGATTGATTCATGATCTACAGGAACGCCGCCATTCTCTGGAGAACAAGGTAAAGAGACTAGAGACCATGGAACGTAGAGAAAACAGACTGAAGGATGACATCCAGACAAAATCCCAACAGATCCAGCAGATGGCTGATAAAATTCTGGTGAGCAGGAACGAAAGTTGCAAAGTTAAAAGATAACAGGTTAGAGGTTGCAAAGGGAAGTGGGTAAGAAGAAGAATTAACTGCCACGATGAATTAAGAAAGATGGTTTCAGCATATACCACATCGTAGAATAGTATGACTAAGCAAATAGTGGACATTACAGCACTGGTAACAGATCCGTAAACATTTTTTTTTTTTTTTTTTTTTGCTCTATTTGCTACAGCCTGGAATTTTTTTTAGTAGAACATGCATCTATCATTTTCAATACATTTTTATTGGAGCAGTGACACCTTCTATCAGCAGAGCTTTGGATGGCTGTTAACTTTGCAATGGCCAATTCAAAAAGCTATAGGGGTTTAGACCTTTAAGACCGAAACCCACAGTCTTGCTTTTGGAGGAGAAAGAAATTAGTCATACAGAATTGTTTTTCTTGGTGTAGTATTCATCATAGATGCATGTTCACCCACTCACTTTCTCTGCTACTGTTGGTTATTATTATTATTATTTTTCCATTTCCTTAGATACAGCAGGTCTTTTTTAAGGTCTGTAATCATCCTGATTCAGTCTCAGGCTCTGATGACCATGTTCACCCACTTACTTTCTCAGCTACAGTTGGTTATTATTCTTATTTTTCCAATTTCCTTAGCTATAGCAGGACTTTTTTAAAGGTCTGTGATCATCCTGGTTCAGTCTCAAGGCCCTGAAAACCAAATTAACTTGATCAAGGAAGGCTCGGGTGGTACTTGCAGATGTGTTGAAGTTTTACCCCTGCCAGGGTGGAAGGCAGCACCTTTGAAGGGCTCTCCTTGGATCTCAGTCCCAAAGCCAGAAATTTGACGTCATGCTTGAGAGACTTAGTGATGACTTGGAGTCCATTCATGTCCCACCCCTGGGAGAGACTCTGAAGTCATTGACCATTTTTCTCTACCCTAAGGAGGCGAGGTGGTAAAACAAGCCACTTCATCTCTCTTCACATCACTTCTGGGAAATGAGTCGCCAGCAACTGTACGAACTCAAGAGTGGCCAACTTATAGACGTACACTTGATACCAAACCAAACCAAACCCAAACCCTTCAAAACTTTATATTTCTATGTTTGTGTATATTCATAAATAAATATATGAATGTTCTCGAACAAACAGGTAAAAGAGGAAATGGTTAAATTGTATTGCTATGATATCCAGTCTTTGTATGTTTGTACACAAAGACAAATGTGACTGTTAGTCTATCCTTTCTGTTCTCTGGTTCTGTCATAAAAGTTTCTCTTGGCTATTGTCAAGTATGTGAATTTTATTATTAAGTAAATTTAGATTCCACTGAGATCCCACCACTGCTGTCCCTTGTTTGGTACAAACTAAGTGGTTAACTCTCTTGTGGTTGCAGAGTGTTTCTTTGTTTAATGGTGATGTGTTCATTCATTCATTCAACAAATATTTAATGAGCTTCTACTATGTGCCAGGCACTGTTCTAGGAGCTGGAAATAAAGCAGCAGACAATAAAGCAGTATTTGCATAGTAGGACTGAAGAGTTGATCCAATACATATAGAAAAGATATGTTTAAAAAATGACAACAACAACAAAAAATACCAAACCACCAAGAAATCAGATTTTAGAACATCTGCTTTTCCAAAGGTTCACCTGCAGTGAAATTGTAGGAGAGTTCTGCATTCTTGGATTATGTAGTGTAAACTCTCATTTATATATGGACCAAAAATTCGGTCTTAAAGTTGTCAGTCACAGATATCTGAGTTTTTGACCTAATTTTAGATTTTGATTTCCATTCCATTGATTTCCATCTTATGAAGACTGAAATGGAAAAAAAAAGATGATTATCAAGTGATTTCTAACATAAAGGAAAACTAAGCAGATTTCTTTGTCCAGATGTATCTTGCCACTTGCCTGAGTACCTTTGTGATTGTTTCTCATTTATCAGAAGGTGTTTTTTGCTCAAGAACCCTGTGCTTAGGCTGCAGAGTATCTAGGATATGGGCAAAGAGTGTCCATAATACCATTATATAATGATGATGCTTAGAAACAGATCCCCAGGTGTCATTGGCTTTAAAATATTTTCTATTCTGATAAGAACTTTGAAAACAAATAATTGGGGCTCTCATTATAGCAAAATCTTTTGCTCGAATAAAAGAAGTTATGGCAGGGAATCCCTTAGCTGAGTATTTCGAAACCCTCTTAAGATATGTTTTTAGCAGTTAAAAGCCTGTTTACATTCAAGTTTTCCAGATCTCATCTGTTAGCTTGCCGTAGATCTTGTGCTCCTGGTCTTATGATTGAACTTGCACGGCCCCCAAAGCAAAGCCAATGCTTGTAGATTTGAGAATTTCAAAAGCTCAATCACTAACATTTTATGTACATGTGAATCTCAGTGTACTTTTTTCTCCCCATTTTATGAACATATCCTCTATAATATTCTCATTCTTCAAAATTGTTTATAATTGCTTCCACTTCAAAGTAAAATTTCATAATAGTGTGAAGAGATGAAAACTTGGAGTAATGACTTTTGATACTAGCAATTAACTGATGGGTCCAGATTTATAAGAATTAATGTAGGTACAGCTATCTGTGCATTTAGAAAATGTTTTAGTGGATTGAATGCTGCCTTTTGAAAGGTACATTGGCAAATGAACTACGATAATTTTCAAAGAAATTACAATTTTGTTTAAAGGCAGAAAACATAAAAGAACTAAGAAACATAAAATGTGACTTGTTTATGTTACTCCAAACTCTCTTCCGATCTTTACTATATATGTATACGTTTTTATGTCATTGTTATCAGTGTATGTTATGTTTGGCTTTGTTTCCATTAGCATTGTATCATGTAAACATTATATCATATATATATCTTCAGATATTCATATACTCCATTAATCAGTTAAAATAATCATTCAAAACTTGAAGTGCTTGAATCATAACATTAGTTTTTCTTTTTAGCTAGGGTTCTTGAGCAATAATTATGTTGATGAGGAAAATACAAACTATTTTCTAATTCTCATAACAAATTAAAATTACTTTTCTCATTTAAGGCTGTCATCACAGTGAAAGTGGCCTGAGACTCAAGATAGTGGTCAGGAATTTTGTGCTTTACTAAACTTTCAAATGTTGCCTTGTTACTCTTATTTCTCTATGGAAAGATGAAGAGCTGCCTTTGTTTGACCTGTCATGCTGACATATTTGTGTCCCAGGCCTCACAGCCATGAGCTGTGTGTGTATGTGTGTGTAAATACTAGGACTTGGAAAACCCAGCGCCAAGGCACGGTGGTGGTTTCCTGCTCAAGAGCCTTAGGGCTAGGAATGGAGGACCAGATGCCTGTTACCTGTGGTGCCCGTACCAAAGTCATGTTTCCTGTGAATGTCTAACGTTTATTGGCTGTGTCCTTCCCTTTGCACACCTGACTGTCTTTTCTGTTGTGTCCAGGAATTGGAAGAGAAACACCGGGAGGCTCAAGTCTCTGCCCAGCACCTAGAAGTGCACCTGAAACAGAAAGAGCAGCACTACGAGGAAAAAATTAAAGTAAAGACACTTTCTGATCTTTCCTGGCATTCCTCTTATAGCACTACATAGCTTCCCTCTCTTGCTGGACACTTTTGGCCACTTCTGCTAGACCAAGGGACTGTTTGTGGTAACTGCTGCCCTGACTCCATGGTGGGAGGTTTTGGGTTGTTACTTATGTGGAGGATTGGAAATCTGAAGTTCAGAAAAAAAAATTTTTTTTTTAAATTTGGTTATCATTTATTTCAATTTCATCTTTGAAACGTTTTCTTTTTTAAAACTCATCGTTGACTCAGTGTGGTGGCTTATGCCTGTAATTCCAGCACTTTGGGATGCCAAGGCAGGAGGACTGCCTTAGGCCAGGAGCTCTAGACCAGCCTGGGCAACATAGTGAAACCTCATCTCTACCAAAAAAAAAATTTAGCTGGGTGTGGTGGAGCATGCCTGTAGTCCCAGCTACTTGGGAAGCTGAGACAGAAGGATTGCCTAAGCCTAGGATGTCAAGGCTGTGGTGAGCTATGATTGTGCCACTGCACTTTAGCCTGGGTGACAGAGTAAGACTCTGACTCAAAAATAAACAAATAAATAAATAAAAATAAACACTCATTGTCATTCATTTCCTGTTTATTTAAGATTTAGACATACATTAACCACATTGTATTCTTTTAATTTGTTTCCTGTGTCTCAGATCTGGGACCCTTTCCCTTTGGTTTAAAGTATAACCATGAAAGCCGGGCTCAGTGGCTCAGCCTGTAATCCCAGCACTTTGGGAGGCTGAGGTGAATAGACTGCCTGAGCCTGCGGGTTCGAGACCTGCCTGGGTAGGCGAGACCTCATCTCTACAATAAATCAAAAACTAGCCGGGCGTGGTAGCACGCGCCTGTAGTTCCAGCTACTTGGAAGGCTGAGGTGGAAGGATCGCCAGAGCCCAGCAGGTCGAGGCTGCGGTGACCAGGAGCAGCCACTGCACTCCAGTCTGGGCGACTGAGTGAGACTCCAACTCAAAAAAAGAAAAAAAGTATAACCATGAAAACTTTCTTTAGTGAAGCTTGTGACAAGCTCTCTGTTTTGTTTGTCTGGAAATGTTTTTATTTCACCCTTATTTTCAAAAGAGGTTTTGATTGGGGATAGCCTTGAAGTTGGCAGTTATTTTCTTGTTACACTCTTTGAAAATATCATTCCATTGACTTTTGGCTTTTAGTATTGCTGTTGTGGAGTCAGCTGTCAGTCTAACTATTGGTTGCTCTCTTTGAAAGTATAAGTGCTCCTTGACTTATAATAGGGTTATCTGGAGATAACTCCATTGTAAATAAAAAATACAAATTAGAAATCATGATAAATTCATCATAAAGTTGAAAAATCATGTTGAACTATCTTAAGTCCAGAAGTTCTTCGATTAATGATGGGGTTACATTTTGACAAGCACATCCTAAAGTCAAAAATTGTAAGTTGAATCATCCTAAGTTGGGGACCATCTGTAATGGCTTTTTTTCTTTACAATTTTGTCTTTAATTTTTCTGAAGCTTTACTATGATGTACTATGTTTTATCCTACTTGAGATTTATTGGGCTTTTGAGTAGATTGGTATCTTTTTATTAAATCCAGAAAATTAGTGGTCATTGTATCTCAAATATTGTCTCTTCATCTCATCTTCTCTTTTGTTTCTTTTTGAGAATTTGATTGGGCATGTGTTAGATTACCTCCAATCTATCCTTATTTCATATTTACCATTTCTTTGTGCTACATTTTGGGTAAGTTCTTCTGACTTATTTTCCAATTTACTAATTCTTAGCAGTGTCTAATCTGCTGTTAAACTCATTCACTGAGTCTTTAAATTCAGTTGTATTTTTTATTTCTAGACATTCTATTTGGTTCTCTCCCAAGTTTACTAGATTATCTAAGACAATAATTTTCTTTTCTTTTTTTTTTTGAGTTGGAGTCTCATTCTGTTGCCCAGGCCACCGCAGCCTCACCCTGCTGGGCTCCAGCAATCCTTCTGCCTCAGCCTTCCAAGTAGCCAGAACTACAGGCGTGCACTACCACACCTGGCTAATTTTTTATTTATTGTAGAGATGAGGTCTCGCCAAGTTGCCCAGGTGGGTCTTGAACCCACGGGCTCAGGCAATCCACTTGCCTCCGCCTCCCAAAGTGCTGGGATTACAGGCTGAGCCACCGAGCCTGGCCAAGACAATAATTTTCTATTCCTTGCGTTCATTTTCAACTGTTTTTTATTTCTTTAAATGTATCAAACATAATTGCTTAATGATCTTTGTCTAATAATTCCAATATCTGAAGTATTTGAAGGTCTGTTTCTGCTCTGTTGTTTTTCTTGGTTCTTTGGCATGCTGCCTGTTTTCTTTTGTATGCTTGGTGACCTATTATTTTCCTTGGAAAATTATTAATGGGAATTCTTTGAGGCCTTGGATGAAAATGTATGCCAACTTCGGAGGATGACCCTGGGCTTTGATTTCTGCCTCTTCTTGACTTTTGAGACTACCAAAATTGAAGTTCAAGTTCATTTGGTTCAGAAAATGCCTCAAGTTTAAAACAGCTTTGTACCCTTTTTTTTTTTTACCTCTCCCTGATGGTGTTTTCACTTAGTTTTTAGTATTCTTACTCTCTTGCCAACTTGCTATTGGGGAAATGTTCTCCATATCTTATCTAGCACTATAAATTATTTTCGGTAGAATGGCTAGCCTGATGTCTAGCCTACTATATTGTCAGAAGTGGATGCCAGTCTATCAATTTCCTCTTAAAATCACATCACGTTTTCATTATGATTCTGGATCCAGCCTTTAATTCATTCTTACGTTCTTAAGAATCAACTGTTAGTTATTATGTTTCAAATATTATCTCTACCCCTTCTTAATCAGACATTGAAGGAGGTTTTTAATCTTTGTGATAATCCTGCTGTTAAATTGGTTGGTATTCTCCTTTCTTGGAGAATCAAACATGTACATGCCCACACAGCATTACTACCACCATCACCCTGGCCTCTGTTACTCCTGGCATTACTTTTGGTTATTTTTTCATTAAAAGAAATAAAACCAAGAAATGGCCTCAGAGTATTCACATGTGGCCTCCTACTTAGTACATTTTAAATGTTATAAACTAATCCTTTTGGCTTGAATACTTACTGGCTTCTAGACTTTTATCTTTGGAATAAACTAATTTTCTGAAAATTATAAAAATGTATACAGTAGTACAGTGGCACCTTTGCATGATGAAAATAACTCTTTGTAAAATCCATTCTGTTATTTTGAGTGATTATATTTTTGACATTCCTGTCAAAATCCATGTTCTATCTTAAATTGATCCAGGTATCATCAGTGGAATCTCTTGTATCAAACAAACCCATTACTCTTCCTCTTCCTTACATGTCATCTTGTTCATCCTTCTTCCCGCTGAACCCTATGAAAGCTTATAGGAGAGATGCTTCTTTTTTTTTTTTTTTGAGATGAGGTCTTGCTATATCATCTGGGCTGGTCTCTCAAATTCCTGGGCTCAGATGATCCTCCTGCCTTAGCCTCCTGCGTCGCTGGGATTGCAGGCACATGGATGCATACGTTCTCATTCTTGATAGAAGCGTGTCCCTTCTGGCCTACGCTTTCCTCTTATTTGTATCCTTATCTTATTTGTATCCTACTGCCAAAGTTGAAGTCTTATTTTTGAGCAGAGTAATCCTGAAAATATATTTCATTGCTTTAGCACCTCATTAAAAAAAAAGCATATTGGGTCTAGATATTATGTGGTCTCTGCCACCTTCTAGATGGGAAGAACTTTGTTTTATAGATCCCAAAGAATGTCAGGGAAAGATCTGTTTTCTTCTGTCTTCCCCACTGGAATCTTTATAAAACTACTTCTTTTTAGCCTGTTCTGCTTTGTGTTTCCTGTTCTATCAGGCCATTTTAGTAATAGTTATTATGATCATACCCTAGATTCTACCCTGTTCTTGCTCATAATTTTAGAATCACACTCGGACATCCAAGAGAGTGAGCCACTTCTCATCCTATTGAGCCTCCTCCCTCCTCTCATGACCCTGTTCCCACCTTTTGGTCTTCTCTACCAACTCTCATTCTATTTTTTTCATCAGTCAGTTCTAGTTTAAAGTTCTCTTTGAAATCTGTTCTTTCCTTTCTTAATCATGTGGAGCCCCTCCCTGCTGACTGGCTCTTTTTAGAGATGATGTCCCCATGAGCTATGAAGGTCCTTTCACAATAGGCATTATGGGAAAGGCAGATTTCAATCCCGTCTGTGACCCCAATTCTTTCAGACTTATTCCCAATATTCTGGTGTCCTTCTTGATGTAGTTGGTATCATTTGGAAAAGCAAATGGATTCTCTGTGATGAGAAACATAGGGTTGTGATCAAAGGCTCAGAGAAGTTGTGATGTCTTCTTTTTTCCTTTCTCTCTTGCTTGTTGTTTTGGCAACGAGTAGGGCTGTGTGTGTGCTCCAAAGGACATTAGATCAAGGTGGTGGTTGGTGACACCATTACTGTGTTATTTTATTTTTTCCTCTTGGGAACAGTGGGTGCTTACAGTGGCATTCTCAGCACGGAGAACATATGATTTCTCTTCCCCTGGGAAAGGTTTCTCTTCCCAGTGCTGTTTTTTTTTTCCTAGTTACATCAGAGGAAAGAATGGAGGGAAGAGGTTTTTATGTTGTCTTTTCAATCTGCTGACTGTCCACCTACGTTATTAGTGGGCAAAATCCTCTTGTCCCTGGTTGTTTCTGAATCAGCCTTGATCACATAGACTTCCCAATCTTCAGCTTCTCTCCCTTTGCACACAGCCCAGGAGTATCTAGGATTAATTTGTGCAGATTTGGAGCAAGACATGTTCTGAAAGCTGCTGGTGCATTGGCTAAGAAAAAGTTGTTCTCAGGTAGTATCTGCAAATTATAAGAACTTTATCGTCTAGGTCAAGATCCCTAGAGAGATCTTTTCTCCCTCCATCTAATTTTGGGGTCTACCTGATTTTGGATATAACTCTGGTCTTTTTGGCTGCTAATTTTAAAGTAAGTTCTTAGTTCAAGTCCACCTGTTACTTTCCATTTGATGGTAATACCTGACTTCTTAATCTTATCCCAATTTTTGCCTTCTCTTTGCCCCAGAGTCTGGAGACCCTGGGCCTCGCCACTGCTTTTTTCCTTCCTCTCCTTTCCTTCATTTTCTCAAATGCCCTGTTAAGTCTTCCCTACTCAGCTTTCCTCCTGAGAACATTCACTTCTTCTTTTGTCTCTATAGGTGTTGGACAATCAGATAAAGAAAGACCTGGCTGATAAGGAGACTCTGGAGAATATGATGCAGAGACACGAGGAGGAAGCCCATGAGAAAGGCAAAATTCTCAGCGAGCAGAAGGCGGTGGGTATAAAGAGGGGCGAAGCCAGTTTTCAAAGGAGGGTTTTTGAAATATGCCAAGAGTCGTACCTCCAAGAAGACGCTATTTCATCTGGCATTGAATCCGGTGGAGTTTGTTAATAATTAGGAGTTTTCTCTAAAACTGCTGCTTCTCCTAAAAGCAACAGAGGTGGCAGCTTAGGGTGGCTACTTTGGGGCATTTTTGTGCCCTCCTGTAGGAATTCATGCTGAACTACCATTTGCTAGAATGTTGTCCTTCTAAATGCCACCTGACAGAATGCCTGGTGGTGGTTGGTCCTCCCTCATTTCTCTTCTTTTTACTTGCCTGTTTCTCTCCTCTCTAATCTACATAGACAGTTGTTTCAGAAACTTGCTGCTCATAAGGGTCACCTGTGGTGCTTGTTAATCTGCACCCTGCTGAGACTTTCCACATCAGAATCTTTATGGGAAAGTCTTGGGAAGTTATATTTTTAATCAGTACCCCCTGTCTTCCATTCTTGTTATTCATTAAGCTGGGGAAACTTTGCTGTAGAGAGTCTAGAACAGTAGTGGCTAGGCAAGAAGGAATCACTCAGAAAATGACAACCCTATGGGTGATGATGAATACGAATTTACAGATTCAAGTTAGAGGCGCTTGCAGGCTCAGGTCACATGCAGATGGGACGGGAGTTTAAGGGTCCTGCTTACTTGCAGGATGTTAGGTTCCTGAATAGGTCCTTCTGTATGTTTTTAATGCAAACCACTTAGCTAGTGTGGTGACATTTGCACTATGAGAAAAACAACTGGCTACCATCCATTTGAGTGGTATCTTTGATTCTCAGGGTATAGCCTAGTTAACCCTCTTGTTACCTTTGACCAAATTGCTGACATTTTAGATGAGACTTCTGCCCCAGCCTGCATGGCCCATACTACTGGTATGACTATCTATGCCTAAGGTTTCACAGGTGCCCTGTCTTTCAGATGATCAATGCTATGGATTCCAAGATTAGATCTCTGGAACAGAGGATTGTGGAGCTCTCTGAAGCCAATAAACTTGCAGCAAACAGCAGTCTTTTTACCCAAAGGAACATGTAAGTATTCAAATTCTAACTGCCTACATTATTACATTTTGGTCTCCCATGGGGCATGAATTCTATTCTCCTTCTGTCTGATGGAGTAGAGCAGACTGAATGACTTCTGTAACTTGGCCCAGCCCTCGGATAATTATATCATTTTGCCTTGTCTTGAGTGGCCTCACTCTACACGGCCTTTCTTTTGAGTAGGATTTTCTTAAATGCTTCAAATTACCATCAGATTACAGAGTGTTTTGCAGTCTCTGATGAAGCTATTTATAGTTTCCTTTGGAAAGCTGCAGTCCCGGCCAGGCTCAGTGGCTCAGCCTGTAATCCCGCGCTTTGGGAGGCCGAGGTGAGTGAATTGCCTGAGCCCGTGGGTTCGAGACCCGCCTGGGCAACTTGGCGAGACCTCATCTCTATAATAAATCAAAAATTAGCCGGGCGTGGTAGCGTGCGCCTGTAGTTCCAGCTACTTGGAAGGCTGAGGTGGAAGGATTGCCGGAGCCCAGCAGGTCGAGGCTGTGGTTGCCGGGAGCGGCCACTGCACTCCAGTCTGGGCGACAGAGGGAGACTCCAACTCAAAAAAAAAAAAGAAAGCTGCAATCCTTATTCCCCAAACTTGCCTCCTGTAATTAGTAAGAGATGACCTTGTGTCCAACTGGGCCATCCATGTTGTTGCCTCTAGGTTATGTCCTGGGGGAGGATGTTTGGGGTTCAACAAGAACTACTCATGTTCCAGGAGAACTTTGATCTTAATCTTTTCCTCCAAAGAATTACAGTCTCCAGCACTTCCCTCCCCCACTTGGTTTCTCTCTTCAGAGATCTTCTAAAATATTGCCATCTTAATCTACCAGCTTGTGTAGGCTGTTTTTTGGTCTTTGATTCCTTTTAGTTTCTGATACTGCTAAGCAGTTTGGTGGAGAGGTTGGGGAGTTCTACAGAGAACTAGAAGAAATAGCATCCTTTCTCCTTGTTGCTTCATGAGTTTTGGGGGCAACCTTGTACAGGGCCCTTTTCTGCTCTCCTACACAGACTCTCAAAGAAAAATTAAAAAGGCCTATCAAAGGAGTGAAATGTTGGTATCTCTTGCATTTCCCTCGACCATACTCAGTCCTATAGGTGAGGGACTATGAGTGGTGATGACTGCTGGTCCCCAGGTTCCTGTGCCAGGATCATGCCTATGAGACCAGAGCAGGAGAGAGCTAACTCTGGAATGGTCATGGTCCACTTAATGAGGACACGTCTTAATCCATTTCTGTCTGTCCTTCTGAGATGATGTGCTCAACTCTAATGAGACTGTGATTTTGTTTGGATCCTCCCACCACCCCCACCAGGAAGGCCCAAGAAGAGATGATTTCTGAACTCAGGCAACAGAAATTTTACCTGGAGACACAGGCTGGAAAATTGGAGGCCCAGAACCGAAAGCTGGAAGAGCAGCTGGAAAAAATTAGCCACCAAGACCACAGCGACAAGAATCGGCTGCTGGAACTGGAGACAAGGTTGAGGGAGGTGAGAGTGAGGAGTGATCTCCTGGGAGGATTTTTGAGGACTTCAGGCCCTGAACCAGCCAGCTTTCAAGCACAAATCAGTACATATACAAGAGGCTTTGTGCATGGTGGTTAAAAGTATAGACTGCCATGTGTATCTGGGTTAAAATTCCACCTCCACTTCTTATTTGTTTTGTGACCTCTTATTCAGTTTCAGTTTCCTCATCTGTGAAATGTTAGTGATAGTGTATCTCCTTCAGAGGGTTCTGCGGGGATTATGTACATTGGTACATCTGTCAAATGGGAGCAGAGTGATTTCTCCTTTAATGGGATTAATGAGGGCCATGTGACCTAGTCCATGCATGGAGTTTAGCTGTGGTGGCTTAATGATGGTGGCAGGGGTCTCATAATGACAGGAGAAGATTAAAAACCAAAACCAAACTTAGGTTTGATTGATGGAAGGTAGTTATCTTCAGAGATATAAGGAAGCTGGGAAGAGTGGCCAGCCTTTTGGGAGGAAAATACAACAAATTGGGTTGTAGACATGTTGAAGTTGACTGAAGCCATAAAGTTACATTTGTGTATTCACTGTATATTTATTAAAGCCTGTTGTGTGCCAGTTAGTAGTAGCCTGGGTCTACAGTGGTGACAAAACAGACCTGTTCCTGACATGGGGGCTTTCAGCCTAGTGGATAGGGTTAGCTGGCACCAGCAGCACAACTGGAGTTCAGAACAGTGATCATTGGAAGTCGAACACCTGGGTTGGAAGGGAAGACACAGTGTCTCGTGTATAGTAGGTGCTCAAATATTTGTGATGGAATTCTTCAAAGAGCAGATGATCTTTCTTTTTTTTTTAACACACTTGCGGGGAAAGCAATATCAGCATAAAAGGCTGTGGTGATCTTTCTTAAGAAAAGGACTGTTAAGCGGACAGAGGTCTGAGCACTAAACCTTGGGGAACACTCATGTTTATGTGTGTCTTCATTTGTACTGGAATATTAAAATGAAGTCAGTACTCCAAAGGACAGGAAAAGGTATTTTCCTTTTCAGGGGTTCTCAAGGTGTAGACCCCTCATTAGCATCACCTGGAGTGTCTGTTTTTGTTTTTGTTTTTTTAGTTGGAGTCTCGCCCTGTCGCACCAGTTGAAGTGCAGTGGCATGCTCATGGCCACCACAGCCTCGTCCTACTGGGCTCAGGCAATCCTTCCACCTCAGCCTTCCAAGTAGCTGGAATTACAGGTGCACGCTACCACACCTGGCTAATTTTTTTTTGATTATTGTAGAAACGAGGTCTCACCAAATTGCCCAGGCTGGTCTTGAACCCCTGGGCTCAGACAACCTCTTGCCTCGGCCTCCCAAAGTGCTGGGATTACAGGCTTGAGCCACTGCACTCCGCCTGGAGTGTCTGTTAAAAGGCAGATACCTTGCTATTATCTTTAGCTTTTTAAAATGGAATGGGAGGTGGGGGGAGATGAGTAAGGAATCACATTTTGAACAAGTACCCTAGGTGATTCTTAAAACTCCCTAGAGTTTGAGAACCATTGTTCTAGGTTGTCCAAAAGCCTTAGTGGTTTAACTTTTGTCATTCAGGCTATATTTTTACTCTTCAGTAAGTTTAACAACAAGATCACAGTAGAGTCAACCTTAAGTTTGTGAATGTAAATAACCCAGATGGATTTCTTTAGCTTGGGAACCTTGACTTCCTGTCTTTTTCCTTCCTTTCCGGCAAATGTTCCTCTTAGGAGCCTACCCTGCAGCTGTAGCTCTTCTGGGCAATTAAAATGTTCCTAGGGAAGCTTGTTGCTTTTTACTTGAATCAGTATAGCTAACCCCCCAAGGATGGTAGGAGAAACTTAAAATGTTTCCAAGAGCACCAGGCTCTCTATTTCTCCCTGGGAGTTTTGCAGTTTAGCTCTAAATATAACAAGATCAGTTCCTCTTCTCTTGGCCACATGCTGCTATTGAGATTGAGGGCCGAGGCCTCCACCTGGAGTCTCATCTACCTTAAAGGGCCCTGGTCCTTCCCCCACTCTGTGTGTGCAGTGTTAGTGCTTCTCTAGCCAAGTGTGTGGAGTCTCAGAGGTGCAGAGCTCTTGGGTTTTCCTTCCATTGTACAGCATCTGGCTCCCCACCTCCCCTTGACTCACTGTCACCTGCCTCTCTTAGTTTTGCCAAGTGGTATCAGGGGAATTTTCAGCCTTGCTAGTAGAGGCCCACCCTACTCTGACTGTTGGCATTTTAACAAGACAGACTGGAAGGTGCAGCGTTTGTGAGCATGGATTTTTGAGCCAGATTTACTGGGTTTGAATGCCGGTCCTGCCTTTTTTTTTTCTTTTCTTTTTAAGCTGTGTGACATTTGCTTAGATACCTAATCTCAGTGGCATAGTTTGCTTATCTGTAAAATGGAGGTAATATCAGTACCTTCTTCACTGGGTTGTTATGAAGATGAAATGAGTTAATACAATACCTAGTATGTTGTGAGGACTATGTTTGCTGTTACCACATTGTCATCAACATTATTGCTGTTGTCGTCATTGTCATCATCATCATCATCATCTCCAGAGAGAGATCACAGCCGTGACTTCAGCTGTCACTGATTTGTTAAGCCCTCCCGGATCTAGATTACCAACCCAGAGCTTTCTCTTGAGTATCTAACCCATTGTCGCAGTAGACATTAGATGTCTCCACTTGAATGTTCCCCATAGGGCTCAAGTTCTCATCCTTCACCTTACACTAGCTCTTTCTCTCTTGTTCTCTGTTATAGCCAGTGGTCTCACTCTCTGTGTAGCTTATCTGTTCAGAAATGTGGGAGTCACCTTCGACTCCCCTCTGTCCTTTGTTCTCTGCCACACATCGAATTCGCCACTAAATCTTATTGGTTCTCCAGGTTAAATCTGCAAGTTCTCTTCACCCCGTGGCCTTTGGGGCCTGGGTGTCACCTTTTCTGGGGAGACTTCTTTGAAGCTGGGTTGGATGTCTTGTTTATATCCCCATGGCCTTCTGTGCTTAGCTCATCACCATGTGTTCCTCTTGCCAATCCCCTTAGATTGTAGCTCTCTGAAGGCAGCAGACATCTCCTATTGGTCTCTAGGGCAACACTGTTGGTGTTTGCTCAGTAGATGTGCCATGGTCTCTCTCTCCCCCATACCTTTGGATGTCTTGCTTCCCTGCCTGGAATTTTCTTTCCCCTCTTATTTGCTTGTTTGACTCCTGTAGTATAACAGTCCAGAGAGTTGGCTTCTCGACCCCTCTGCTGTGTTCCCACAACTTATTTACATGTCCTGATTGGTGCACATGACCACAGTATATGGCAATGTTTGGCTTTCATTTTTCTCCCCAACTCAAAGGCAGAGACTGTCTTTCATCTTCATATTCCTTTTAACAAAAAATTGCTGAGTAAATTTTTCTCTACTGAATAGATGACACATTGAATAGATAGATGAATGGATGAGCAGATGGGGGGAAGAATGATTAGCTTATAATGTGACTTTAATGTGGATTACCTAATGAAAACAGATCAAAGCAAGAGTAATCTTAAATAAATAGTATTCAGTCTGTTGTTCCATTTGCATTTGAATGGTAAAGGTGTCCCTGTTACTAATATGATGTTATTTATCTTTAAATGTTTTTCTAGTAAAATGTTTTTCTAATAAAATGTTTTTCTAATTGTCACAGTTTTCATTCTCTATTCTTGCTGTGTGTTTTTCTTTTAAAGCCTTTCCAGCATTTGAATATTTGTAAGGGATGGTTAGGAAATACATCCTCTTAGCATGTTCTCAATCCTGTTGAGTTCTGGGATGCATTGAAGTCAGACCCGTTTTACTTTATTCCACCTCTTCCCACCACAAGTCCCCATGGAGGACTGAGAATGTGGTTCCAAGACCAGGTTTCCACGTGGATTGAGCAGGAGGTTGTGTCATCACTTTTGCTTCTGCTCAGGCCAACCGAGGGTTTGTCTCTCTCTCTTTCTCTCTCTCTCTCTCAGGTCAGTCTAGAGCATGAGGAGCAGAAATTGGAGCTCAAGCGCCAGCTCACAGAGCTGCAGCTCTCCCTGCAGGAGCGTGAGTCGCAGCTGACAGCTCTGCAGGCTGCTCGGGCGGCCCTGGAGAGCCAGCTTCGCCAGGCGAAGACAGAACTGGAAGAGACAACAGCAGAAGCTGAAGAAGAGATCCAGGCGCTCACGGTAGGTCTGGGGAGCAGCACCTTCAGGTTACTGAAGGCCTCACCTAGGATGAGGGTGGCACTGAGGATATTTGCTCACTCTTAGAAATTCCAAGAGGGATGAAAATGATCCATGAAGATATTTAGTGGGCACAAAATTGGCTTACACAGGCTTCTTCTTCATTGGAATTAGTATACTAGCTTGGTTGGTGATATCCAAGTTTTCCTTAGTATTTTGAAAAGTTCCTGTTTTACTTATGTATTTTCCTTCTTTTTAAAATAATTATCATTATATTTTAAATTGCAGTTTCAGCCCAAGTATGTTTACCTGGGATTTCTTCTTTAGTTTATAATAATCATTTAGAAAATCGTTTATCTTAACAATAGTCTTTCTAACCACATTTTTACTTTTTGTTTTGGTTAATGTCATTTGTGTTACTATTTTTTTTTTCAAGCTGTAGATTCTGCTTCCTGTCTTTTGTACGCATCTGGTGTGATCTGGATGGAAAGGATTCTACTGAATGAAATATTCTATTTCTAAAAGGGACCTGCCTTCCCTGCTCTTCTGGGAGGCTAGTTTACTCAGCTGGGGAGTTATTCTCAGGAGGTAGAGCTTAAAGTGGGTGGTAGATGGGAGATCACTAGATTTAGACCTTAGTTCTTTCTGGAAACCTGAATGTGGGATTTTTGGGGTCATTCTCTCACAGTTGATCATCCTCACAGGGACTGACCCAGGCTAACAAAACTCACAAGAATCTTAAATGCCAACTTACCAACTTATAGGGAGAAGTGCAGTTGCCAAGTTGACTAGGATACTCTGGGTGGGCAACCTTCACATTTTTTTTTTTTTTTTTTTACCATTCAGGGAAGTGTCCTTAGAAAACCCTGTTACTCTTGGAAAGCTCCTTGGTGGAGCTAGACTTTGAGCATAGAAAGCTGATTGAGTTTTAATGGCTACAGTCAACATACATTTCTCATAATAACATACTGTACCTGCCAAGTGGACTGGCATACTCATGCCTGTTGATCAGGGTGTCCTCTCCTGTGGGCCAGGCACAATGCTGCTGATTGGGTTTAGTGTGTTTTTATAAGGTACCTAAATGGGTACTTTCTTTTTTCTGATTTAACTTGGATGCTGTCCCATCTCTATCTCTAAATCTCTAAATATCTCTAAATCTCTCTTAGAGTGGGGTTGCTTATATAGATGACCACATACATTCACACACACATACACACACCTACCTAGTTTCGTTCTTAGAAGTTATCGCTCATTGTTGGGTTTGAGGATCCCATTATCTGAACGAAATTGAGAATGTGATCTAACAGTGCTAAGGTCCTTATGAGACCAGTCAGAGGCACAGTGACTTCCGTGATTCTAGGAGTATAGAGTCACTCCTGTATGGAAGGTGTTTGTGCATCCTACACTTACATCAAGGTCAGATATTAATGGCAGCTTTAGGTTTCATCGTCTGTATGGGATCACTCAGTAAATGATGCCATGTTGTGTCCCCAGTATTTGATTTGGAAAAATAATCATGGTATGTCTTTGTTTAGACTCTGCCTTGTTTCACAATTTACTGAAAGTTTGGAAAGATGCAAAACAGTAAAGCAGGACAAAATAAAGAAAAGGCAAAGAGAAAATAAGCCTACAGAAGAAAAAAATGGAGCTAGGAATGAAATTGATATATAAGAGTTCATGCCAAGAAGGCTCATATGCTTGCCATAGTTGGGTGGGTAGAAAGAGAGACAGATAGATAGCATTTCATAGCTTCTAAAGGAAGACACCTAAATTTCAACAACTGTTATATTTAATGCATTGTATATTAATATTTTCCTCCTGTATGAACACCTAAGCTCCGAAAGAAAAAGAGATAATTTAATCCATATTTAATAAGACCTTGCTTTGTGCCCGATGCTATGTCTTTAGCCTTTTCTCCCCAGGGGATTGGCCTGTAATTCCTTAAATCCATTTACTTCGGAGGACACATTTATTTTGCTGCTCTGTTGGAACTGGGCAGGAGGGGTGGCCATGCATCTTATTGTGTCCCTGTTTGGAAGGAAGAGGGTATAAAATAGAACACATGTCACTGCTCTTTATCTGTGGGAAAATTAGTCCTTTAAATCCTGTCTTGCTGCTGGTTGGAATGTGCTGTGTCTAATGACTGCTGGAAGCCGAACACAGCAGCAAGTCACGACTTAATTTAGTTAGATGAGATCACTGCCTCAAAGCATCTTCTTAAAAAAAAAAAATAAAGAAAACAAACCTCCCTAGGTCTAGAAACTAGGGCTCTATTGCTCTGCAAGATGAAGATGCTGTGGAAAATAGGACTTGTTCAGATGATTGCAGATGTGCCTTTGGTCAAACAGCTGTGTTTAAACCCATCCTACGGAAATCCAAACCCCATATCAGTTTGCTTCCATTCAGTTTTGAGGCTGTGGGTCTTTTCTTTATCCTTCTCTTGATTATGTCCCATAAACTTGGTTATGGACAGCATGTGGTTGCTGCCTGAATGGCTTGGTTGAATTTGTTCTGAAGAATGTCTTTTCCAAGAAAAAGAGAAAATATTCACACATGCAGTGCTTTCCGACTTTCTCATTGTTTGAGGCCCAAATTCAGACCCAACTCAAGCATCAGTCAAATTAAATCAGCTGGGTTTAAAATGATCTCCTAGGAGATTTTGCAAGCCTCTCAGCAGGCTGTTTTATCAATACAAGGGAATAGTCAAATAGGCTATTATTGCTTAACTCTAAGAGGCAGCCATCTCCTAGCCTGGGAAGGGAGCAGTTACCTTGTTTGGCCTCAGTCCCTAGGCCAAATTAGATGGCCCACAGTTAAATTGAATCTCTCCATTGAAGGAGGTTAGCAGGGCAGCTGGGAGGCCTTTGTTGCCCTTCTTAATGCTTTCTTTTCTCCCACTTTCACTTTACTGTCCTGTCAATTAATTGCATTTGCATTGAAATTGATTGGCCATTAAAAGCAGAGACTGAGACCAACAGGAGAGAGAGTCAAATTTAAACAGAGATTACGTGTGGTGACTCATGCCTGTAATCCCAGCACTTTGGGAGGCTGAAATTGGAGGATTACTTGAGCCCAGGGGTTTGAGACCAGCCTGGTCAATGTAGTGAGACCCAATCTCTATTTAAAAAAATAATTATAAAAAATTTTTTTTAGACAGAAATATTCTTTTAAGATACTTCAGTACTTACTGGTAGAAAAGATAAATTTCTGTCTGGACTTCATATTTTGGACCCCACATATCCCTTCGTCTAAGGAAGATAATTTGAGTCTTTGTACTTTATAGCACACAGATGTGTGATGTGGTATAAGCATTACTCAGTGGGACCTCATGGCAGATGTGTGGTATGTGCTTTGTGTTCACCAGGAAGGCCTCATGAACACGTTTTGTATTCCTGCCTCTGCTCTTTTACTGATTTGACCAAGTGACTAATGTTGAATAATAAAGAGTTGAAAGCTGGAGACACCAAAGAAAGGAATTCTTCTCAAATAGCAGGATTATGAGATCCCAAAGTCATCTTTGACTTGTTAAAATCATTAGTCAATACACATTCTTATTCTTGTACAGAAATATCAAGCCCTGTATTTAATTAACAGGTGAGTCTCAGCATGATAGCCAAGATGTGAAATAGGGGCATGTGAGGTGATGTTCTTGCTTGGTGCCTGCCTTTACTCGGAAAGGGATGGGGGAAGGGGATAGGTGTGTGGAAGCCGGAGTGCTCTAGGATCCTGGCCATGTGATCCAGAAGGGGTCAGACATCTAAATATACTTGTTTCCATTCCTGAGTTCTGCAGGTATATCCTCTCATCAAAGCTACCTTGTAATTTACTTTTCTTTCTCTTGTAACTCTTCTTGAAATTAATGAAATTAAATGCTTCCCAAAGAGAGCATCTCTCTGGTCTTCAGGCCAGGCTGGCTACAGCCTGCCCATTTCTTATTGCCACCCAACTCCTAGGTCAGTGGTTCCCAAAGTGGGTCTGTAGACTTCTGGGGGTTCCCAAGATCAGACTGTTTTCATAATGATGATGTCATAAGATATAACTTGACATTTTTTCATTGTGTCAATATTTGCACTGATGGTGTAAAAACAACGTTATTGTTTTTTTAAAATAAAAAATATTTGAAAACTATCTCAGTTTTAATTTCTAATGTGGTAAATGTAGATAGGTATTACCTAAACAAAAACTCTTTGGGATCTTGAATACTTTTTAAGAGTGTAAATATATATTCTCTATAGCACCTAATACCTAGTTAATATTCAAGCATTTCACTGAGAGCATCCAAAGCTTGTTTTATGTATTTCACTGTCTTTGTATATACTATTGATAGACTGTTTGCCTTTTTGTGTATTTGTTTTATGACTTACTTAAAAAAAACAAAACCATAAGACAAATGACTTTTACCATTTTCTTACTCAGACTTCACTTCAATAGTTAAATGCCTATAATATTTCTAGCAGCCACAACAGGGTCAGTTCTACATTTTGTGTTTATATTTCATAATCAATAATAAATCAAAAGCCATAATGGCTGTTGTTCATTACATTAAGCCTTCAGAGAGGAGTGCCATTTGATGTGTTGAAATAATTCAAGGGCCCCATAATGATTAATTTTGATGGAAATGAATCAGTATTTATGACTGAAATTTTGGGATGTGGCTGGCATCAAGGGGTTACAGCACAGGGCACAGAGGGTCCCACGCCTGGTTTAAAATTCTCCTGGCACCATCTTGAAGTCCTCAATCATTCTTAATAATTATGTAGCCAGTCATACCCCCTTAGGGCAGCCAGACTGAGTAAATAAAAATACGGCACTCCAGGCTGGGTGCAGTGACTTGACCTGTAATCCCAGCACTTTGGGAGACTGAGGTAGGAGTATTGCTTGAGGTCAGGAGCTCAAGACCAGCATGGGCAACATGGTGAGACGGCATCTCTATAAAAAAGAAAAAAAAGAAAAAATTAGCTTAGCGTGGTGGCACATGCCTGTAGTTCAGTTACTTGGGAGGCTGAGGCAGAAGGATCACCCGAGCTCAGGAGGTCGAGGCTGCAGTGAGAAGTGATCATGCCACCTCACTGCAGCCTGGGCAACAGAGTGAGACCCCAACTCTAGTAAGTAAGTAAATAAATAAATAAGTAAACAAGCAAATAAATAAATAAGGAACTCATGATTCAATTTGCTATTCAGATGAACAATGAACACGCTTTCAGCATAAGTACTTCTGTGCAGGTAAAAATGCAAGCCACCTAGCTCATTGTGATTTCAGATAAACAATGAATAGCTTTTGGTAGAAGTCTCTCCCATGCAATATGTGGGACATGCTTGTGCTGGAAGGTTGTCGTTTACCCGACCCTTAAGTGTCCCCGGGCCTCCTGTGTTCCCTCCTATATTCCCTCCATGTGCCAGGAGGCAGTGTTTCCTGTCTAGTCTCGGGGACCTGGCATAGAGTTTCTGGGTTCTGAGTCCAGGGAAGAAGGGAGACCACTCTTTGCCTATTTGGTAAAACAGGTTTTTGGGGAGAGTGTGTGCCTGTGAGCCGCCTGTGGAGGGTCCCAGGTGCCACCCTCTGACTCATGCTGTCATTTCTGCTCATGGCCTGGAGGCCAGCAGCGTGGACTCAGATGACTCAGACCTCTGAGACTCTGGCCTCCTTATGGGAGTCATGGGGCTGAGGGAGGCAGTGGGGAGTGGGGGAGTAAAGAAAAAAAGAAAAGAAATTTCGGGCTCCAGTGGAACACTTAAATGAGTTTTTGATGGTACTGTTATCTGGAAACTTTGCTATTAATAAGAAAGTAGAACCTAGTAAGAAAGTGGACTAGGGCTTTTGCCCCTGTGTTGAGACTAGTGAGCTTTTTTACGGTCAGTGCTTATGCTTTGAAGGAGTTAGCTCCCCCTTCAACTTCCTGATTCTGTCTTTGAGAGCGTTCACACCAAATAGTCATTTCCAGCAGGGATTGGCAAATTACAGCCTGTAAGCCAAATTTGGTCTGTCACTTGTTTTCTGTAAATAAAGTTTTATTAGAACATAGCCATGTCAATTTGCTTACTTATTGTCTATGGCTGGTTTTGCTCTCTAAGGGCAGAGTTGAGTAGTTCTGAACAAGATTGAATGGTCTACAAACCAAAATATTTGTTATCTGGCGCTTTAAAAAAAAATAGAGATAGGGAGTTGCTATATTTCCCAGGCTGTCTAGAACTCCTGGCCTCAAGTAATCTTCCTGCCTCAGCCCCCCAAAGTATTGAGATTATAGACATGAACCACCACACTTGACCTATATGGCACTTTATTTTATTTTTTTATTTTTTGAGTTGGAGTCTCACTCTGTCGCCCAGACTGGAGTACAGTGGCCGCTCCCGGCCACCGCAGCCTCAACCTGCTGGGCTCCAGCGATTCTTCCGCCTCAGCCTTCCAAGTAGCTGGAACTACAGGTGCGCGCTACCGTGCCCGACTAATTTTTGATTTATTGTAGAGATAAGGTCTCACCAAGTTGTCCAGGCGGGTCTCGAACCCGCGGGCTCAGGCAATCCACTCACCTCCAAGGCGCAGGATTACAGGCTGAGCCACCGAGCCTGGCTTTATGTGGCACTTTAAAGGAAAAATTTGCTCACCCCTGACCTAGAGTTGATGAACACCAGGGCCTTATTCTTCCTCTAGGAAAAATCCCTTGCCTTTTGTCCTTGGTGATCATGGAATACACTGGAGGGGGTTGGGTGGTCCTTGGGTCTAGGCTGCTACTTGGTCACAGATGAGATTTCAACAATGGTGTAGATAGCTACATTCTTACTTTGGATAATTAGTATTCTTACCTCATAAAATTAATAAATATCTCATTACTGCTGGACAAAAACAGATTTTGGGGGGGGAAATGTGATCTATTAAATTAGTCCATAAAATATGGGCTAATTATTTAAGAAAATGATTCTAAACAATAACTTTTTATTTGTGAATCTGTGAGTCTGTTTATGCAGTTGTCTGTTTTTGTTTTGTTTTACCATTTTGCTAGTGCTCTTCATTCTGGATTTTGGATCTATGTATCCAAAATTCTGATGACCATTTTTCCTTCTGCCTGAAGGACTTCCTTTAACATTTCTGGTAGTACAAGTCTGCTGGTGACAAATTCCTTCAACTTTTGTTTGTGTGAAAAAGTTTTTATTTTACCTTCATTTTTGAAATATATTTTTGCTGGGTACAAATTTTAGGTTGGTAAGGTGTTTTTTCCCCCCCTTCATTACTTTAAAGGTGTTGCTCTACTATATTCTAGCTTCCCTTCTGAACTCCGAATCCCACTTGGGAGAAGTCTACTGTCTTTCTTGTCTTTGTTTCTCTTAATGTAATGTGCCTTTTTCCGTGGCTGATTTTAAGATTTTCTCTTTATTACTGGTTTTAAGCAGTTGGAGTCTGATGTGCTTTAGATCGATTTTCTTCATGTTTCTTGTGCTTGGTGTTCTTTGAACTTTTTCTTCTTTGTGTTTATGGCTTTTATCAACTTTGGAAAATTTTTGGCCATTATTTCTTGAAATATTTTTTTCTGTCTAACCCCTGCACGCTTTCAGAGAATCTAATTGCGTGTATATTAGGCCACTTGAAGTTGTCTCACAGCTCTTTGATTCTCTATTCTTTGTTTAGTCTTTTTTAATCTATATGTTTCATTTTGGATAGTTTCTACTGCTTTGTCTTCAAGCTCACTGATCTTTTCTTCTAAAATGTCTAATCTGTTATAAATGTATAATGTTAATTTATTAAAAATAGACATAGTAAAGATAACATCACAACTCTAAAATGTTTGACTCAGTTTTCTTTCTTTTTTTTTTGAGTTGGAGTCTCACTCTGTTGCCCAGGCTGGAGTGCAGTGGCCGCTCCTGGCCACCGCAGCCTGGACCTGCTGGGCTCCGGTGATCCTTCCGCCTCAGTCTTCCAAGTAGCTGGAACTATAGGCGTGCGCTACCACACCTGGCTAATTTTTTTGATTTATTGTAGAGATGAGGTCTCACCAAGTTGCCCAGGCGGGTCTCGAACCCGTGGGCTCAGGCAATCCACTCACCTCAGCCTCCTAAGGCGCGGGATTACAGGCTGAGCCACCGAGCCCGGCTGACTCAGTTTTCTTATAGACCTTCTTATGGAGACTAATTTCTTTTTCTTTTCTCTTTTTCTTTTCTCTTTTTTAGAGAAGGACTATTTTTACCTCTGCGTCAATCTGCGTTCTTCTTTGAGTTTTCCTAGCTAAGTAAATGAGACCATAATCTACTTTGTCTCTCAAGTTGAAAGTCTTGTTAGGGCATCCTTGACTCCTCTTTTCCTCCAGCTCTCATATGCATTAACAAGTCGTTGTATTTCCAAAATGTCTCAGTTTCATCAAATTCTCTGTTTGTTTTTTTTTCTTTGCCACTATCCTGTTCCAAGCCACTATC
The DNA here is from genome assembly GCA_963574415.1 of Tarsius wallacei. Lineage (NCBI taxonomy): Eukaryota > Metazoa > Chordata > Mammalia > Primates > Tarsiidae > Tarsius > Tarsius wallacei. The sequence continues at coordinate 61,753 of CAUYQG010139153.1, read as the reverse complement.
AGCTCTCGCTTGAGTGACAGCAACAACACCCTCTCTGCTCCTCTCTCCCTTGTTCTATTTTGATTCTCTTCTCCCTACAGTATCTACAATTATCTTAAAACAATAGTAACATCTTGTCACTCCCCTTCTTAAAATTTTCCATTGATTTCCATTAATTGAATTAAACCCCAAATCTTTACTGAACTTTTAGACTCTTTGTCCCTGTCTGCCTCTCTGTCATTATCTTAGGCTACTTTTTTCCCTCTTACTGTGCTTTTTCAAAAGTTGGCTATAGCCCACAGAAGAGGAATACCTTTTACTTGCAGTCTAATACAAGGAAGTATATATTCTGTATTTCATCAGTTCTAAGGTATCTGAAGTCAAGATGTATTTTACAGTCATATATAGACATAAATATGCAATAGTTTAATCAACAGCACTTTTCCTTTCTTAATGTTACTTAAATTAGTGATAGGTCTTACAATTGATAGTAACTTAAGTCTAAGGAATTATGGTATCTGAAATACAAGTTTCCTGTAACAGTGCTCATGTTTACTATCCAAGCCACATTCTGACATTTACTGTTCTGTCCCTTTTATTTTATTTCATTGAATACAACATACCAAAAACCTCACTTGTCATGCTTGCTGTTACTGGGTCACAGCTTGAAGTTTGAAAAACTCTGCCCTGGCCAGTTTGGTCTTTTTTTGTTTATCAAATGCATCAAACCCTTTCCTGCCCCAGGATCTTTGCTAAGGCTGTTCCTTCCGCCCTTTCCTATTTGTTGCATGGCTACTCATCATCCTGTAGTTTCAGCTTAAATGTCACCTTGGAGAAGCCCTCATTGACCCCCATCTAAGTAAGTTTCTACCTATCTCATTCTTTTGTACTAGGTCCTATTTTTCCCCTGCTTGGATTTGTCTGTAATCATGTACTTATTTATTTCCCATCTTCCCTCACGAAGATGAAGGTACAGTCAGGGATGTCTTTATCTGTCCATAGTATGCACTCAAAAAATTCTAGTCAGCTGAACAAATGCTGTGGTTTTAGAGCAGCTTCATCTTGGGGAATGCCTACATGTATTTATTTCAAGGTCAATGTAGGATTTTCTGAATCTCAGCAGCTTTCAATAAAAACATACACACACAAAGTCCCTACTTTGTCCTGGCTATTGTCGTGTGTGTGTGTGTGTGCGTGTGTGTGTGTGTGTGCGTGTGTGTGAGTGTGTGTCAGGGAATAGACTAGGGAGGGAAAGTTATTTATATTTTTAGAATGAAGAAAAGTAAAGACTTCATTTTTTATTGCTTTTTCCCTTTTTCTCTCATTTGTTCCCCAGTGTTAATATGAATGTTAAAAATATTTGTACAGGGTGTGCATGTGTGGTCTAAAGATTGTGTATTCCTTATTTCTGATGTTGGGGATGACTTGATTAATTAGTTCTTTAAAAAACAGATGTTGGTGCTACTGCAACAGCATTCTTGGCTTTCCAGGCAAATTGCATTCTCTATATTTGATCCATAGCATGTAGAATTGTATTCTACTCTATGAAAAATTTATAATCAACTTCTTACCTTTTAGGCACATAGAGATGAAATCCAGCGCAAATTTGATGCCCTTCGTAACAGCTGTACTGTGAGTATTAATTAACCAAAGACAATTAAAATAACATGAAACTAAAACAGAGAAGAAAAAGGGGACATCTCTTTATAATATCAGTGACTGATGTTTGATATGAATGTGCAGCTTGAAGCAGATGATGCAGTCAAATCTTATTTGGGGTTTTTGAGCCCTAGATAATCTGTTTTTGGGGAATTCTTCTTGTTTTAAAAAATTAAAACCATTCTTTTTGTTTAGGGGAGGAGGATAGTTGGAATGGTCAAAATAATTCTCACTGTGGAACCACTAATAGGTTTCAATAGCTGCAAGGCAGTTCCCCACCTGTCCCAATGTGGAAGGTTCTGTGACCAACCCCAGCCAGAGACCAACACCCGTGGCACTTGTATCTTCTAGGCTTCTCCAGTCTGCTGCCTCTGCAGAGAGGAAAGACCAATTAGTTCTTCTGTGGACCTAGAAATTTTGATTTCCTAACAGGCAAAATCTGGCTTCCCAACATGCAAATTCAAAATCTAGGACTCTTTGGGAGATGTTATTTATATTGAGATAAGTAAATTCTGTGTGTGGATAAGCATCATTCATAGGTTATATAATAGGGTAGGGTCAGTGGGAACTCAAAGTCTATTTTTGATCAGAACAAAGGACTGAAATAGGCCCCTTTCAGAAAATGGGATGTTATTCTTATTCATGTTTATCTCTTTTCTTTGACCTCTTTGTTTATTACCTTCTTAGTCCTCAGTGATCTTGTGTTTGTTTGTATTATTTGCATTTGTTAATTTCCATAAACACCCCCAGCACCCCCCCACGTACATATTTTATTTTCTTTAGCTACTATAAATGAGCCATTGTCCTATTTTTTTCTTAATTTAGGTAAAAATGCATATGGTAAGATGTATAAAAGGGTTGTAATCTTAAGAGTACAACTGAATGACATTTATAAGTGTATAGACAACAGTGTAACCACAATATAGATCAAGATGCAGAACTTTTTCAGCTCCCGGAGGGCTTCCTCCTGCCCCCTTCTCATCAGCATTCTTTGTCCAAAGGGTAACTACTATACTGACCTCTAATACCATAGATTAGTTTTGCCTTTTCTTGGACTTCATATAAATGGAATCATAGAGGGTGTACTCTTTGAGACTTAGCTGTATTTTTACTTCAGTGTCGAGAGTTTCCTCTATGTTGCTACATCTGTCAATAATTTGCTCTTTTCACTACTGTGTGGTGTTTCTGGTAATTGAATAGAACTGTAGTTTGTTTATCTGTTCTCCTTACTGATGGACATTTAGATTGTTTCCAGGATGAATAAAGCTGTTAGGAAACACTCTTGTACAAGCCTTTTGGTGGCCATAAGCACTTATGTCTGGTGAGCATATACCCAAGAGTGGAATTGCTAGGTCATGAGTTGTGCCTCTTTTTGGCTATAGTAGGGACCTGGCAGATCAATTTTTTGGTTTGTGTTTCTTGATGTGATTGTTGGATGGGGATGGGCCTGCTTTAAAACTTCTGTTGATTTCCACCTCCATCTTTCTTCCCTTCCTTGAGGGGTTGGTGGATTATAGTTTAGTACTCTTCTGTCCTACTTTTGTAGTTTTTTGTTGTCTTGGTTTCTTATTTTACACAAGAGTTATTTGCTTGTATCCATGCTTGTAAATGATTACTGAGTAAAATATATATAATTTTATGACTTTTTTTGTATTACTATTTTTTCCTTAAATAAGCTTGGATATTTTTTAAGTGTGTATATTAGTGATTCTCTTCCATTCATGTGGAGTTCTCCTTTTTCCTTTTTTTAGTCTTTTGGCAAAAGCACTTTTTACAAAACATTTTTTTTACAGCTTCATTGAGGTATATTTGGTGTACTTTAACCTGGTGAATTTTAAAATATGTATAACACCTGTAAAACTAGCAAAACAAACAAAATAACAAGTTTTAGCATGATTTTGGATAATAATATCATCCAAGTTTTCATTTTATAAAATTTTCATCTTATTTGTCACCCTCAAAAGTCTCCTTGTACCCCTTTGTAATCCATCTTGCCCCCATCTAAAATTAAAAGTTTACTTTTAATGTAAAATTCCAGTATACAGAATGAATTTGGTTATTTTTTAAAACTTTAATACTCTTCAAATTTGTATTTTCTGGAAGAGTGACTTTTAATCCTTGCTTCATTTATCTCTGGTGTTCTGTGGAGAAACCTCTGGAGTGTGGGAGTTGAGAGGACTGGAGAGACTGATCCCTACCCTACCCCGTTTCAGCCAGAGCAGCTGGGTAGCTTAGTGATTTAAGCCATGGGCTCTGGAGTTGGGCAGACTGAGTTCAGATTGAAAATTGACCTCTTAGTAACCTATGTGATATTATCCTTCTAAACCTCCATTTCTTTGTGTGCAAAATTGAGACAACATTGTATACCCTCAATTCCAGTACATCATTGGTTGTATGATGAATAATTAACATAATACCAACTATTTTGGGGCTGGGTAAGGTAAGAGAGATAACTGCTTAGTTTCAGTATACCATACATTCAAATTTCAGAAATAGTATGTCTTAGGAAATATTGAAATGGGATTTGGTAATAATACCTCCCTCATAAGGTTCCTGCAAGAATTAAATGAGGTGATGCTTGCCGAATGCGTGTCCTGGTCCATAGAGAGTACTAAGTAACATTGGCTACTATTATTATTTTATCATATTGGGTTTTTTTTTTTTTTTTTTGAATTGGAGTCTCACTCAAACTGGAGTGTAGTGGCCGCTCCTGGCCACTGCAGCCTCGACCTGCTGGGCTCCGGTGATCCTTCCGCCTCAGCCTTCTGAATAGCCGGAATTACAGGCATGCGCTACCATGCCCGGCTGATTTTTTGATTTATTGTAGAGATGAGGTCTCGCCAAGTTGGCCAGGCGGGTCTTGAACCCGTGGGCTTAGGCAATCCACTCACCTCAGCCTCCCAAGGCACGGGATTACAGGCTGAGCCACCGAGCCTGGCTCATATTGGGCTTATAATGTAATCTTTTGTTTGGGTAATGGTTCTACTTCTTAAAAAAGTTGGAAAACTGCTTTAGAACAACATTCAGCCACAATAGTAGGTCTCAATTATACTTTTGCAAGTTCAAGACCATTTTAAAGATACTTCATAAGAGGGTGTTGGATGTTCTTTTCTTTTTGGCACTGTCCAAGATTGTCTCTGCTTGGAAATGTCATCTTCGTTACTGGTGGGAACTCCTATAATAACTCAATTGATAGGAGCTCTCAGTTCTCAGCTTTCAGAAAGCTCATGAACAGTAAGATTTTCAAGCTCAGACCATTTCTATATTTTGAAGACATTTATAAAAAAAGGATTTGATTCAATCTGGCACCTAAAACTCTACCTAAGTCTGTTTTAGAGGAGAGTTGGTGGGCAAACATATGACACAGTTTTAATTATGAATCAATCTGTCAGCTATAAGATTAAAAATAAATAATATGCAAATAGCTGCCTTCAGAAAAGAACTTGGCATAAAAATAGGATTTCAGTTCTGTGTCTTTTTAGCCTGTTGCTCATTATTTGACTGGTTTGTTTACCCCTAATGTGCCATTGGACATTTACCTGGTAACTTTGCTCTGCTTGTCTCCCAATTAAGTGTGAGAGGTTAACATCTACTTCACAGAACCATGGGGTTTGCATGATAGCCTTGAAAAGCAACAGATAATCCCAGAGTTCCTTATTTTATTGACAGTGGGAGGAGATCATTTTTTTAATATCCTCTCTTAGAACTACACCAAGACCTCTTATCTGCAAAAAACAGCATAATAAGAAAGCTTTGCTGGCCCCTGCATTATGAAGCTATCACGCTTCTCTTTTTGACTGTGAAGATGGAAATCAGACTTTCAGTTTATCTTTTTTACCCTCTAACTTTGGGGTTTACAGGTTAACAGATTTGTGGTAAACAGATCGTTTGTCCTTGGTTTGGAGAGAATATGCCATGGCCAGAAAGTAGACCTAAGAATTTTCCTTGCACATTACCTGGCTCAAAATCAAGAAAGGTTATCCTTCTTGATTTCCATCATTTCCGCTTTCAAGGATCTGGATGAAAAATAAACACTTCTTCCTTTAGAAGGGCTGTATAGTATAGGAGGTAAGAGTGCAGATTCTTCAGTTTCAGTGCTGGGTTTGAATTCTAATTTTATTATTTACTCACAGTGATAAATAAAATAAAATAAATAAAATAATTTACTTCAAAGGCAACAAAGTAGTGAAGAGTGCCTATTGCAGTATTATACATTCTTCAAAAGCTCTGGAGACCATTAATTTACTACCTGTGTCACAAGTCAGTTTAATATCTCAGTAATATGTGTGTGGGTGTATGGGTGTGTCTAACATACCACAGCTCCTGCAGCTTGAAAGAGTCACAAGCTAAACAGGTTATGGCTTGGACAGATAGGAAATATATATAAGAAGTCCAAATCAGTTAAAATGCTTTAAAGATATGCATGGATGCTTCACACAAACATGTAGCCCTTCTCTTGTCAAATGGCCAAAATAGAGACAGTGACCAAACAGAGAACCAGTAATCACAAGCTGGAAATAGAAATTAGAGACATGAGACCCCTTGAAAACTGGATGACAACATGGAAATAGAAGAACTCTTTTTATGCCAAGGGACCCATCCCAATTGAAGTGAGATACTTCATTGACTTTTTTCAGGTGTTTCTTCTTTAACAATTTATACTCTAATTTTGGAAGACGGAAAAGAGGTGGCAGAAATGGGCCCATAATAAATTACATCTTTTTCGTGAGTCAAAGTGGTTACCCAAAGGCTTAAATATATCTTTAAATGCAGTAAATCAATAGTCTCCTGGTTTTTCTAAGAATGTATAATACTGTAATAGGCAAACTCTTCCCTTCTTTGTTGCCCTTTGAAGTAAATTATTTTATTTCCATTTTATAGATGAGAAAATTGGGGCAACAGAGATGCTAAGTAACTTGCTGAAATTAAATAAATTATATTGGCAATGTATATGTTCTTATACGAATAGATTTTCTGTAGTCTGTGTCCCAAGAGGCTTTAAAAATGAAGTATCATCTTGGTTACTAATATTTATTCCTTGTATTTCATGTGATACATTAAGGTCAAAAAGCATGCAAGAAAAATTCAAAAAATTTAAAAAATAAAAACAGATGAAGAGTAAACATAGTATTTATTACTACATCACAGATGGAGAAACCAGCCCAGCAATGTACAAGGCAGCTTATTTGGGGTTCTAGAATCCATTTAATAACATATCTTCCAAGCCAGTTTGCCTCTGTCTTTTTTTCCTTTGGAAAAGAGGTAGGAGGAAGCACGTAGTTAGATGGAGACATTTACATTCTAGGATGAAAAATATCTTAAGGAATGGGTTTACTACGTGTAGGAAAGAGACTAGTTGAACTAGTGGGCATTGTTTATTCATTTCTTCTGCTTTTAGGAGATTTAGCCATATTAACAGAAAGAGTAATGCAGGAACCCACGAGAGAAAACTGCCTGCTGGGAATGACACACATACAAATTTTCCCTACTTTTTTCCCTCAAAAAAGAAAATGTCTTAGCTAGGAACCTGACCAGATAATCTTTATTTCTCCTCTTATAACTAATAGTGTACCTCAAACCAATGCATTAAGAGTTAACATGGAGCCGGGCTTAGTGGCTCAGCCTGTAATCCCGCGCTTTGGGAGGCTGAGGTGAGTGGATTGCCTGAGCCCGCGGGTTCGAGACCCGCCTGGGCAACTTGGCGAAACCGCATGTCTACAAAAAATCGAAAAAAAATTAGCCGGGTGTGGTAGTGCGCGCCTGTAGTTCCAGCTACTTGGAAGGCTGAGACGGAAGGATCGCCAGAGCCCAGCAGGTTGAGCCTGCGGTGGTCGGGAGCGTGCCACTGCACTCCAGTCTGGGTGACAGAGTGAGACTCCAACGCAAAAAAAAAAAAAAAAAGAGTTAACATGGCTTAGGCTGGGTACGGTGGCTCAAACCTGTAATCCCAGCACTTTGGGAGGCCGAGGCAAGAGGATTGCCTGAGTCCAGGGGTTTGAGACCAGCCTGGGCAACTTGGTGAGACCTTGTCTCTACAATAAATAAAAAAATTAGCCGGGCATGGTGGCATGCACCTGTAGTTCCAACTACTTGGAAGGCTGAGGGGGAAGGATCGCCTGAGCCCAGCAAGTTGAGGCTGTGATGGCTATGAGCATGCCATTGCACTCCAGCCTGGATGACAGAGTGAGACTCCGACTCAAACAAACAAACAAAAAAGAATTAACGTGGCTTTTGACATTAAAAAGCAAATTACTAGACCATTACATTAAAAGATTATCAGCTCACTTAACAAAATGAAAAGTTGTATTTCAAAGCTGAGTCACATTGGACAAATGTACTTAATTGACGACCTTTAAATCTATGTGCCTGGGAAGATTTTTTAAAACTGATAATCAAAGTGGGTTAAAATAGGGAATTAGTCATATGGAAACAATGGCAACATTTCATAAACTAAGTCTACTATAGGTTTGAAAATTGGAAATAATTAATAACAGTAGGCTTAAAGGCATTTCCTTTTTGTTACATAAAATTTAATTTACTGCCTGTGTGCTTTAGTCCAACTATTATTAGAAAATTGCCCTTAAATTTCTAAAGTATTATACATAAAAACTCTTGCGAGCAGTAATACTAAACCTCAGCAAAGATAATAGGAAAACTAAATGCACTGCAAATGCACTGTAATTGAAGTCATTCTGCCATTGAGCAGGGAAATAATTTAGCAAAACCAGATTAAATCTCTCTCCATAAAATGATAGTTTCATATATGTGACTTCCCATTTTCTGATGGCTAACTTCATAGTAAAATCCATTAAAGTGATGCCATAGTACAATATTGTATTTTTAGGATTGTTCTGAGCTTTCCTTCAGTTTTATTCTTTTCGTGAAATTAAATGTATTGCTTGTGATATCATTAAAATAACTCTTACTGTCCTTACCTGTCAGTCTTCCTTGGTAAGAACTTCATTTTGCTTTCTAAGACTATGGCCATCTCCAATTCTAATGTCCTATAGATGGTGTCATGAGTATTTTTAGTTTAATTAGTTGATTGCGATACCAGACTATTATTCCTTTTTCCTCAATTTACACTTTATACATTATATTATTGTCCATTAACTTGATCTCATTCAAAGTTGTCCCCTCCATACCGGAGTTACTTTTGATTGATTTGCTTTTGCTGTATTTTCCAGATGTATCCCGAGTTAGAGATAAACTATATTTTCTGCTTGTGTATTGGAGTTAAGTAGGTGGGCATGGGAGCTTGTATCAGGCTCTCAAGGTCAGATAGACAAATACATGAGCTGCACATTGATTGCCAATGTCACACAGGTTCAAAAATGGATAGCTCTAGCAGCAATTTCTCATTTAAAATGAATTTGCTTGGTGTGTAACTGGATACCTTTCCTCTTTTAGGTAATCACAGACCTGGAAGAGCAGCTAAACCAACTGACTGAGGACAATGCTGAACTCAACAACCAAAACTTCTACCTGTCCAAACAACTTGATGAGGCTTCTGGTGCCAACGATGAGATAGTCCAACTTCGAAGTGAAGTGGACCACCTCCGCCGGGAGATCACAGAAAGGGAGATGCAACTCACCAGCCAGAAGCAGGTAAGGAGGGTAAACAAGGTCATTAGATCCCTGGGGGTCTTCTAGAAGAATTTTAGAATGCTTCTGAAGTATTCTCCCAATGATTCCAACACTGAACCGCATCCAGTAAATGGACTCTTTTTATAATCATGTTTTATTTCCAAGGCTTTGTGGTTTTAAAAATGGCTTTTAGAAGTATGTTGTTCTGGCTGGACGTGGTGGCTTACAGCTGTAATCCCAGCACTTTGGGAGGCTAAGGTGGGAGGATTGCTTGAACCCAGGAGTTCAAGACCAGTCTGGGCAACATAGTGAGATCTCGTTTCTACAATAAACCAAAAAATTAGCTGGATGTGGTAGTGTGGACCTGTAACCCCAGCTACTCGGGAGGCTGAGATGAAAGGATCACCTGAGCCCAGGAGGCTGAGGCTGTGGTGAGCTGTGATCGTGCCACTGCACTCCAGCCTGAGTGACCGAGAGAGACCCTGACTAAAACAAAAAAAAGTATATAGTTCTCATTAATTTTGATTTTAAAACATTAAAAATAAAATGGAATGCTTTGGGAGGCCAGTGTGAGCCACTTGGATTTTAAGCTTGGTCACTTATCCCTGGCCTAGCTTTGCGTTCAGCCTCTAAGCTTGTGGCAGGAAGGGCCCTTCATCCATTCTCACCTGGTCCCCTCAGCTATAGAAGAAAAAGATAATCTGCCTTGGAAATGTGTGCTTTTCTAAAACTGACTTGACAAAAGTAACCTCCAGGAAATCCTTGTTTAGCGCAAGGCACAACTCAGTGGTACTGATTTGCAGACAATGGAGGCTCTGAAGACCACATGCACAATGTTGGAAGAACAGGTCATGGATTTGGAGGCCCTGAACGATGAGCTCTTGGAAAAAGAACGGCAGTGGGAGGCCTGGAGGAGCGTCCTCGGTGATGAGAAGTCCCAGTTTGAGTGTCGAGTTCGAGAGTTACAGAGGATGCTGGACACTGAGAAACAGAGCAGGTGGGGATTTCTGTTTGTGGAAAGCCCATGACAAGTGACTGCAGCAGGAATCATCTGAGAGTTGTGAACAGGGTTACACTCTCCCAACTGAGACTGAAGTTTTCTGGAACACAAGCCTTTCAGTGCTAAAAACAGGAGACCCAGCCGGGCTCGGTGGCTCAGCCTGTAATCCCGTGCCTTGGGAGGCTGAGGTGAGTGGATTGCCTGAGCCCGCGGGTTCGAGACCTGCCTGGGCAACTTGGCGAGACCTCATCTCTACAATAAATCAAAAATGAGCTGGGCATGGTAGCGTGCGCCTGTAGTTCCAGCTACTCGGAAGGCTGAGGTGGAAGGATCACCGGAGCCCAGCAGGTCGAGGCTGCGTTGGCCGGGAGCGGCCACTGCGCTCCAGTCTGGGCAACGGAGTGAGACTCCAACTCAAAAAAAAAAAAAAAAACACAGGAGACCCTTGGTTAAACCAGAATTGGTTGACCACCCTAGTTGTAAATGTGGATAGTGTGAGTTGGATTCTGTGGCAGTGGCTGGTGTCTGTTTGCTCTGTACAGAGGCCTGGGAGTCAGGACAGATATCTCAATGCTGCCTTTCCAGAAACACTCGCATCAGGTTTTTTTGTTTTTTGTTTTTAATCAGTGTGGTCATGTAGCAAGACTATCCCCATTTTAATCCTGGTCTTGTATAATGCTAGTCTTCTCTCTACCCCAAGGTTCCTCAACCTTGGCACTATCGACATTTGGATAGTTCTTGACTGTGGAAGGCCATCCTGTTCATTATAGGATATTGCACATCATTCCTCGTCTCTACCCACTAGATTCCAGTAGCAACCCACTTCTCAAATTGCAACAACCAAAAATGTATTGACACATTGCCCCCAATGTCCCCAACATCTCAGTTGCCCCCATTTGAGAGCGACTGTTCTACAAGAATAGTAAATTCAGGCAATATCTTCCCTCTACTTTCCCTTTTTCTCTCCACAGTTCCCCTAGCATAGGCTTCCCTTCCTGCCAGGGCCAAGATAGTGCAGGTTGTGTACCACATAGCTTTCGGGTTTGCTTGTCACACTGAAGACATCATAGATTTGAAGAGTTATTATGACAGCTTTGCAACTCATTGAAGAATGGATCCTCTTTCCACTTTGCACAAAAGCACCATATGGACTGGTGTTTGCCCCATGACTTCATGTTTGCACAACTGAACTGTATCCATTCCTCATAACCTTGCTAATGTCACTTTCCTCTGAAACTTACCTTCCTGTGATTCTCTGAACTTGTTCAGCAATGTAAACTGTACATAGAAATATTGGTCACTTAATTAGGCTGTATTGTACTCATTTTGGTATCTCCCATGTTTACTTGGCTGTAATAGACTTGACTTAATGTGTTGGATGGATGATCTATGCTAAGTTCAGTTGGGCTAGAAAAGATTGAAGGCAAAAGATGAGAATCCTTAAATTTCAAGAGCAATGGTAGAAATAGTTCCTTATTGGACATCCTCCCACTCAGGGTATTTGCTGAGGGGAGGGGATGCTGTTTTAAGACTCCTGTTCCTGCTTTCCTCCAAATCCTTGGGATTTTCCCATCCTCCCTGTAATTTCTGGCTATTCTCATGTAAACCTCTTTCTTTCCATCCTCAAGTCCAACTCCTATCCTAGCTGTTTTGAGGGTCCTTTTGAGGGTAGGATCTGGCTTCAGCATCAAGAAATACACATCTTGGAAGGTATAATTATGAACTGTGCTTAGGAAGACTAGCATTCATCTACTTTTATTTCATGTCTACTTTCAAGGCAATTGTAAAAGATATTGGCTTTCTTTTCCTTTTTTTCTGTTTTGTTATTATGTGGAATACTGAGACAAGTAAATTATAATTCTTAATCCTTGTCCTCAAGAGACTAAAAATCTACTGTAGAAAATAAACTATGCATGCGAATATTTATCAGCTAAAATGGTGAGGTGTGTCAGGAGAGAAATACAGTTACGCTTTGGGTATAGAACAAGGAGAGTTTACTTTTGAGAGGAGAAATTTGAAAGGTTTTAGGGAGGACATAGCATTTGAGTTTATTCTTTAAGGCTGAGTAAAATTTGGGTATGCAGAGCAGGGAAAGAAGATCTTGCCAGTGGAGAAGATTGTACAAGTCAAAGTATGAAAGTAGAAAAACAGAACACCTCAATGAGGGAAGGGAAGTGATTTTTTTCCAGTTTGCTTCTGTTTTTATTACTATTTAGTGTTATTTATGGATGCACTCACCAGATTCAGGTTTCAGTTTTCTGATGAGCACTCAAAACATTTAACTCCATGCATATTCTTTAAGGATAGGGAATATTTGCCTGATTGGGGTCTCTTGTGGATGTCTGCACCCAGTGGTCCTTCAGTGGGACCTCTTTCCATTTCAGCTCCCACAGGAGGGTGTAACAGTCTTGCCTTGGCCTTATTCAGCCCAGGGCATTTAGAAATGCCTTTTCCCCTTCAGCCTTTCCAAGTGAGAAACTTTGCCTTTTAAGGGTTTTTTATTTTACTCTATGCAAGGCCTAACATGGGTCAAATCAAAACTGTGGGAAAGGAAAGACAAAATTTGGAACTAGGAATTGAGTTCAGACATCTATCCGACCCACAACCTGTTTAAGTTGCTTGTCGAATCAGAGATGGACCAGCTTCCTTCCCTCAGATTGGCAATTGTGGGGCTTCTGAAAGCAGGCCTGTGTTTTTTCTGACAGGGCCAGAGCTGATCAGCGGATAACTGAGTCTCGCCAGGTGGTGGAGCTGGCAGTAAAGGAGCACAAGGCTGAGATTCTTGCTTTGCAGCAGGCTCTCAAAGAACAGAAGCTGAAAGCCGAAAGCCTCTCTGACAAGGTCAGCACCCGTCTCTTCTCTCTTTTAGGGAAACGTTCACCATAGTACATTTTTGGTTGGCAGTAGCATGGATGGATATGGTGTGTACTGGTGATCACAGTCAGCCAGTGACCTTTTAACATCTACCTGTCTGGGCCTCTGAAGTTTGAATTTTTATCTGGGTGCACAATTCTCCAGTTTTCTGGCATCTTATTTCTAGAAAACTCTGTGGATTTAATGCTGAGCATCCTTGAGTAATGCTTGGTGGCAAACACGAATTTAAACTTGGTATTCCAAGTTCAGGAACATGATAGAGTCTGAGGACCCACGTGAGTCCTCGGTATTCCACATTGGAAATACAGTGTTCTGTCATGTCATATTTACAAAGTCATGTACCAGTGGAGATTTTATCTAACAGCCTTGAAAGATGAAGCTTTAAAGAATAGGAAGGACTTGGCTGTTGAAATACTTTAAGAACAGCCAACAACAAAAAATTTCTTCAGGTTAAACATAAACGGGTTCACTTATCTCTAAATAATAAATTTATTTTCTTCATGCTTAGAAAAAAATGGTAACCTGGTTTCAGGCTGAGTTTAGATGAAACTAAAGACTTATCAGTTTCAGACTGTGTTGAGATAAGACTAAAGATTTTATCCAATAGTCTTGAAAGATGAAAAAAAGGTGCTTCTATGTTATAGATAAAAGTGAAGATCAGGGAAATTTTGTGAGAAATTTTTGAGACTCACACATTTTTCTTTTTCATACACATTCACACACAAAATAATCTAACAGTGTGATTTTGTATTTTTTAACATTTGAATTTCATGATTATAAAAGGACTTATTTGAGTCGTTGTGGAAAATATAGAAGCCACAGGCAGTAAAGGAAAAAATGATGGGTAACCCAATACCATTGTTTAATTGGTGAATTTATTTGTAGTCTTTTTGCTTATGTTTATGCATACATACACAAACATATATTTTTCTAAATTTAGGTTCTTACTGTATATACAACTTTACATCTTCAGAAATCATCTAACTAGAAACTTTTCCTGAGTTATTTAATATTTTTTGAACCTGTAATTATTTATAAAAATCAATTTGCATAGAAGCGCCTCATTTAATCATTCTATTTGTATTGGAAATTTGGGCTTCTTCCAATTTTTTGCCATATAAATAACACCGTGATTAATATGAATCTTTATGGATATCCAGGATTATTTTCGTACCCTATTTATAGTAACAGAATTATTGGATTTGAGGCTAGAACTCTCCACTCAAAAACACTCCTGAGTTCCCAAAACTGGGTTACCATTTTTTTCTAAGCATGAAGAAAGGAAATTTATTATTTAGAGATAAGTGAACCCATTTATGTTTAGCTTGAAGAATTTTTTTTTCTAGTTGATTGTTCTTAAAGTATTCAACAGCAAAGTCCTTCCTATCCCTTAAAGCTCCAGGCATTCTAATGCCATCTTTTCTTGATCTTCTCTTACTTGGGATGAATTTCTCTTTTCCATATGTCTGTTATCAAACTTACCATTGACAAAGCGGTTCTTATTTGTGTACATGTCTAGTTATGGGCTTTTCTGACTTGATGGAAGATCCTTAAGAGAGCTTGATCATCCTTTCATTCTGAAAGCTATAATGCAGAAAGTAAGCATTCAGCGTATGATTATTTAATTAAGTTCAGCTAAATCCTGTCAGATAAATTCTTGAGTAGTCATTCTCTTAGAACTTGCCATGGCTATATTTATGACCCATCCCTTAGAAATAATTGCCATCCACATATAATAACCTATGGAAAACTAACCAATAACATAGACATCCATATTTAAAAAAAAACAGGCCAGGCACAATGACTCATGCCTGTGATCCCAGCACTTTGGGAGGCGGAGGCAAGAGGATTTCCTGAGCCCAGGGGTTCGAGACCAGCTTGGGCAACTTGGTGAGACCTCATCTCTACAATAAATTTTTAAAAAAATTAGCCAGGTGTGGTGACACACACCTGTAGTTCCAGCTACTTGAAAGGCTGAGGCAGAAGGATCACCTGAGCCCATCAGGTTGATGCTGTGGTGGCCATTAGTTAGAGCTCGGTTCTTCTTTATTTGTGAAGGTTTGTGGACATTTATAAAAGATGTTAGCATCTAACATTCCTAAATGTCACATCATGGCCAATTTGTTCAAATGTCTAGCTCAATGACCTGGAGAAGAAGCATGCCATGCTGGAGATGAATGCCCGAAGCTTACAGCAGAAACTAGAGACTGAACGAGAGCTCAAACAAAGGCTTCTGGAGGAGGTGAGTGTGAAATACTGGGGAAATAGAGCCACATGAAATTTTGAAAGTGAAAATGTGTCATGTTCAGGTAGTCAGATCCAAATTAGACGTTTAAATTTAGAAATTGGAATTTTCAATGAAGAGTAGAGTGGTCATGTAATACTTTCTTCAAGGTATTTAACACATTAAGATAATTAATTTTTGTGCGAAGGCCAGAGAGTCTGTCATTTGTATTCTCCTACATGGTGCTTAATAGTGTCAAGCACATAGTAAGTATGTGCCAAGTAGAGGTTTATTAAATATATGAGTGAATGAATATTGAGTTAAATTGTTCTTTAGAGTTAATATGCAAAACATATTAAGTTTCATGCTGATAGGACATCCATGCAAATTAGCTTCCTGCACAGGCAGAGATTTGATCAGATTATGCTGAATACCAAATTTCATGAAGACTTTGAATCCAGTTAATTCAGTTTTTTAAAAAAAAGTGCCCTGCTTTTGAGACATAAGATGACAAGCTCAAACGGATCTTCTAAACCCATCCCTTATGTTACTGCTGGTACCTTTTCACAGAATTCTGAAAATTGCTGTTTAAATTGATGACTCTCTCCCACTCCCAACCAGACCCCTATATGTTGAATCACTAATGATTCTGCTTTGTTCATTAGAATTTACCTACAAGGACAAATTCACTTTATAAAGATAGCTAATGAAATGCTGGATGCCAGAGAGTATTCTGTTTAACCCATTAGTGAGCCTGACATTTTAATTAACCAGAATTCCCTGTTGTGGTTCATTGGGATTTTGTCATAGTTCCTGAGGTGCTTTGCTGATAGAAATCACATTGCTGTGCTATTAAGTTTGAAAAGTGTAGTGAAATTACTGCAGGTGAGTATAAAATATTTTATCAAATGTTATTTAAAAAATATGGGTGGGAGAATGGGAAAGTTCTGGAGATGGATGGTGACAGTGGTTACACTGCAATATGAGTGTACATAATGTTGAACTGAACTATCACTTGGAAATGGTTAAGATGGTAAATTTTATGTTATATGTATGTTGCTACAATATAAAAATTAAAAAAATTAGATATAGTCTATGTGTAGACCATATCTGTATGTGTAGCATTTTGTGTATTTTTATATTTTTTAATATTTTTTTTTATATATATGAAGTTCAGCAAATGGCCCTAAGAACTATAAAAGAAATTCTAAATCTATCTGGTGATCAAGTAGAGAATTATGGTCTTTTATCTGGGATGAATAGGCAATGTTCCCGCTTTAGGCACATACTGGAAACAGAAAGAACAGAAATAATCAATGCTCTTGCCTGTCCTATTTCTTTCTGAGAGGACAAGTTGGCCATGACAGCTCAATACTTTGGTCCAAGGTTAGATGGTGAGTCAGTGACAACGCTAGGAATAGAGTGCCGGAATCCTGATTCAGTCCCCTCATTCTCGCTTCTAACCTAAATGAGAATATTTCTATTTTCCCAGGATGTACCTCACAGAGAGATTTTTAAGCACAGACATCTGGCTGACATTGAGCTTGAGGCAGATTTCACAGACACTGGAAACCATTCTGAAACAAGGAATGATCTTCATTGTCCAAAATGTGGGTGGGCTCTTTGTGGAGTATGCTTTATAAGCATGTGCCTATGGTCTCAACCTAAGGATCCTCTTCATAGGTATAGAGGCTTGTAAATGGGACCAGAAATCACAGTCTCAGAATTGAAAGGAATTTTTACATTATCTAGTTCAAATTTCCAGCACTGTTTCATTTATCCTTGCCCTGACAAACTTTACTAATGGATCTTTCTTTCAAATCTTTCTTCCTGGGCCTGAAGTGGCCTCAGAAAGGTTCTTGACCTGATACTTTACAGCTATTATCAGTCCACTGGAAGTCAGACCAGAGATGAAAGTCCTTTTGCTAGTCCTGGTCAAATTCAGCTCCTACTCAAGGCAGAGAATCTTCCCCAACACTTCTCATGGGTAGGCCCTATTAGAGCTCAGCCTTCACAGTGCCTTCTACATCTCAGCCCATTTTCCTACAACTCTCACTTTAAGAAAGTTCTTTCTCATTTTGAACTAAAACCTTCAACTTCCACCTATTGGCTCTATTATGTTCAAACATGAAATTAGAGAGTAGTCTGATATCGCCAACCAAAATTAAAGATTAATATTTATTAATAGTCAAATTACTTTATTAATAATTAAAATAACTAATGTTTAATTAGCACTTACCATGTGCTGGGTACTTTTCTGAGTACTTTACATACATTAACTATTACTGTCCTTGTAGCAATCCTATAAGATAACTACTTTTATGATCTCCAGGATAGCTAATTAGATATCCAAATAGCTTTCCCCCTCCAAATTGCTTTCTCCTTTTTTTGTTTTTGTTTTTTTTTTTTTGAGTTGGGGCCTGGAGTGCAGTGGCATGATCATGCCTCACTGCAGCCTTGATCTTCTAGGCTCAGGAAATCCTCCTGCCTCAGCCTCCTAAGTAGTTGGAACTACAGACGTGCGCCACCATGCCTGGCTAATTTTTTGATTTTTTTGTAGAGATGAGGTTTTTCTATGTTGCCCAGACTGGTCTTAAACTCCTGGGCTCAAGCAATCCTCCTGTCTTAACCTCCCGAAGTGCTGGAATTACAGATGTCAGCCACCGGGCCCTGCCACCCTTCTCGTTTTTAAGCGAAACATTTCAAATCTCTTCAGGCTTTGGATGTTGTTTCCTGGTAGATTTGTTTCCAAAGAGAGTTTCTACAAGTCCATGTGGTCCAAATAGCATTGAATACACCGTAATATTTCTACCTCCATACTGAGCCCTGTAAACCTCTGCCAGTTACCTGGGTTCTTTGGATAATGTTATCACACCATTGACCTGTTAAATCACTACCTACTATTCCACAAGCTTGTTTGTTTTAAACAAACATGTTCTATGTTTATTCAGTTGAAGTTTTAAAACATATCATCCTCTTGAACTTTTTCTTATTGATTTTGATCCATTCTTCCAGCCCACTGGGATCATTTCACGCTCTGGTTCTGTCATCCAGCTCTTTTATTCTTCCTCCTGGTTTCCTGTCAGTTTTCCTGGTGAAATGGTTGGACAGGTCTAAGCACATAGCTAAAGCCCTCCTTTCAGTCTCACATTGACCCATGAATGTGCCTCCATTTGCTTCTCTCTGGGAAGCAGATAAAATGGTTCTGAAAAACATTTCATAGAGCACAAATGTCACTTTTACCTGTTTTTTATTGGAGTAAATAACCAGCCTAATTCTTGCAAAGCTAATGGACAGTTGATGTGTTTATTCTAGAAAAATATTTTGGGCCTGGCTGTCACCAAACAGATTCTTGTCCCCAGCACTTGTTTCTCTGGTTTCTGCCTGGTAATTAATGTTGTCCTAAAATAGTGGAAAGGAACTAAAGAGGGCAATTTGCAGACGAAATCACTCATGCTGCGGGGGAGGGTATCTTGGCTGTTTTCTTTGTATGTGTCTGTGTGTGTGTGTTTTACTGTATTTTAGGGGGGCTCTGTGGTTTGATTCAGAAATTCCAGGTTATACACACACGGGCAAAGTGATGTTTAGTTAGTAACAGTATCTCTTGCTTTATGGCCGGACTGGTAGGGAAAGGCAGATGGGAGAGTGAGGGGGAGCACCTGAATTGGATGGACAGTAGAAAGAAGGGGAAAGGAGATGGAGAGGACTGACACTCATTTAGCACTTACTGTATGCTGGGTACTGTGTTCAGTACGTTATCTAGTCAGGCAAGGTTATACCCACTTTCAGATGAAGAAACAGAGGCTCTGACAGGCGATATGAGCTGCCTGTGGTCATGTCACTGATAAATGTTAAAGTCAGGATTTAAACCAAGGTCTGTAAGATTCCCAACACCCAGGTCCTTTTTCTATTACAACACAATGCCTCAGGGAATTGGCTACCACTTAAGAAGAAGGGCAGGTGAGTAGTAGAAATAGAAAGAAAAACAGAGGTGGAAAGAAATGCACTGAGATGGAGAGGGCTAGGAAATTCTGAGGTTATCAATGGCTCTCGGCCTGCTGGGGTGGAGGGATTTGGGGACTGCCATTAACCATTTGGGAACTCCTGTGGTGATGTTTATTGCTTTCAGTAGCTCTCTATAAGTCTGTAGAGAGCTTAGGCCACCAGGGAAGAGATATTTGGGCCACAGCAAGTACAGTTAGACTATAATCTGAGGGTTGGATGAAGTCAAGCAGCGTCTCATCAGGATGGCTGCTCTCTCCTGCTTTTCAGAAATGGATGCGTTTTAGGAAAGACAGCCACAAAACCAGTATCTTTATAGCCTGTCCTATTTTCTGATTGACTTCCGCTGTAAAAATTGGAGAGAGATTTTTCAGCATAAAACTATTTCCAATATACTAAATTGAATTTATTTTCTGGGTTTACTGACACTCGTACTGTATCTTCCTTTCTCCCACTGTAGAAATATGGCCTGGGATTGTGCCCCTCGTCCTATTAAGTTAGGAATATGATTTCTCTTTGTGTACTCCACACTGCCTGCACAGAGTAATTTCTCATAATAATAACTGAGATCTTGCAAACAAAAAAATAAGGACAAATTGAAACTTAGCTGTCATTGGTGCTGAGTCAAGCTCCTTAGAGGTCAACTCAGATGGCTCGTGCTCTTAAGTACCAAAACATCCTTAATTGGAACTCTTAACTGGGAAGGCTCAACCCTGCAGCCTGGACTTCCTGTTATGGTGGGGATCCTGTGATTTGTTGGCTATCAGAGGTTTCTGTGCAAATTAATTTTAATTGTACTTGCATCATTTGGGGATAGATGACAATTGGTAATTCTGAGCTGAGATGATTTCAAAAGCTGTACTTTTGGTGCCGTGCCTGAAACTAGTTTGGGAATGGGAACAGCAGGGGAACAAATTGTACCGTGTGCCATATCAAGCCTTTCTCTGGACCTTCTCCCCACTAGCAAGCCAAATTACAGCAGCAGATGGACCTGCAGAAGAATCACATTTTCCGTCTGACTCAAGGGCTGCAAGAAGCTTTAGATCGGGCTGATCTGCTGAAGACAGAAAGAAGTGACCTGGAGTATCAGCTAGAAAACATTCAGGTGGGGACTGGCAAAGGAAATCTGCTTAAAAAGTGCCTGCAGAGATGATCTGCCACGGGAGTAGAAAAGAAGAAAAAGTAAAAAATAAAAATACATTTTAATATCAAAATCAAGTTTTACAATTATTAGAAGAAATAAAATTGAGGCCAGATGCAGTGGCTCATGCCTATAATCCTAGCACTTTGGGAGGCCAAGGTGAGAGGATTGCCTGAGCCCATGGGTTCGAGACCAGCCTGGGCAACTTGGCAAGACCTTGTCTCTACAATAAATCAAAAAAATTAGCTAGGCATGGTGGCGCATGCCTGTGGTTCCAGCTACTTGGAAGGCTGAGGCGGAAGAATCACCTGAGCCCTGCAGGTCGAGGCTGCGGTGGACGTGAGTGTGCCACGGCACTCCAGCTTGGGCGACAGAGTGAGACTCCAACTCAAAATAAAATAAGTAAATAAATAAAAATCGTCTATAGAGGCAAAGCATGATGGTGAAAAGCCATCTGGTGAAATAGCATCGTTACGTTCTGTATTGTGTGTATTTTCCTCGATATTTTATTATGAAAATTTTCAAACATTCACAGAAGTTAGAAGATTTCTTTAGTGACTACCACCTGTGCCTTAAACCACTTGGCCACCCTACCAACGTAGTGACTACTGCCTGGATTCTACAATTAACCATTTGCTATTTTTACTTTTTCACATATCTATCCATCTATTTATCTTTCTTTTTCTTTGCAGTGAAATTGGGACAAAATAAACATTGGCTCAGTGCTGTTTGTATTGAATTTTCATATGCTAGTATGCTCACAACTTTACTTTTAACCTTCTTAAAGCACCAAATTTAAAAGTGTACTTCTGAAATAGAAAGAAAAACAGAGGTGAAAAGAAATGCACTGAGATGGAGAGGGCTAGGAAATTCTGAGGTTATCAATGGCTCTTGGCCTGCTGGGGTGGAGGGATTTGGGGACTGCCAAATCCCTCTGAGTTTGAGGTTGTTTCTGTTTTTTTTTTTGAATTTTAGGTTCTCTATTCTCATGAAAAAGTGAAAATGGAAGGCACTATTTCTCAACAAACCAAACTTATTGATTTTCTGCAAGCCAAAATGGACCAACCTGCTAAAAAGAAAAAGGTGAGTGAGTCAAAGTGTTTGAAAAGTGGGAGTTGTCAGTTTCCCTCCATCATTCATGGTTCAGTGGACACCACTGTGATGTAAAATCATAGGAACATGAAGAAAGCAAAATGCACGTTTTTTTGGTTTTATTTTGGGTTAAAAATAGGTTTTAAGATAATCAGAATAGCTCTTATCTGAGGATATCATTGATCAAATCGAACAAATGACTTTTTGTTCATGGCCATTAGAATTATAGCCTCTTTCTCTGTTAAGGAAGTGACTCATCTCCCACACTTCCACAGCAGCTGCGCTGGGGGGAGTATGCAGAGAGAAAAGTTTATACATAAGTCATGTATGCAGAACTCTAGAGAGTTTTAGCAGGTCACGTGTACAGGGCTCTAGAGGCTTAGCAGGTCATGTGTCATGTGTACAGGACTCTCGCGGGATTAGCAGGTCATGTGAAAGGGGCTCTAAAGGGACTTAGCAGGTCTTGTATGGAACTTCAGAGGGATTAGCAGGTCATACGTATAAGTCTAGGGTTCTCAGGTCACTTGAACCACATCCAGAAATGTTCTTGTACCACTTTAGAAATTAAACCCTACCAATGGGAACAGAGATAACTTGTACCACTTTAGAAATTTTCTGGTCCAGTCCTTTTAATTGTCTCACAAAGAGACTAGAAGCTAAGGAGCTGAAATGATCTGCCCTGAGTATGTAACCGGGTAGCTCTCCCCCCAACCCAGTACTGCCTTATCCCTTTTAAATTAAACCAGAAATTACAAGCTGTAGACAGGGTTATATGCAGGTGTACATGGGAAGATTGCTTTTCATAAGCCAATACGTGCCTTCCCAACCACTGAAGCCCTCATACTAGGTTTGGCCAGGTGTCCTCAGTTCCAGAAAGGTCTCTGAGGAGCTTGCAGTTTCCTTCCAAAGGCAGTAACACACCATAGTGGCGGTGGCAGCGGTTTTATAAGAGGGGCCTTGGTGACTTAGAATATCTAGGAGAAAGGCATGGAGAGCTGAAGTCGACAGTTGGCCTTAGTATTCTCAGTGCCATCTTCACTGTAAGGGAATGAGAGCAGC
Source organism: Tarsius wallacei (assembly GCA_963574415.1). NCBI lineage: Eukaryota > Metazoa > Chordata > Mammalia > Primates > Tarsiidae > Tarsius > Tarsius wallacei. Next base: position 39,136 of record CAUYQG010139153.1, on the reverse strand, counting down.
ATTCAGAAGCTGCCTGCTACTACATGGTGGTTCATGGGAAGGATTTTCTTGCTTGCGGTATGATTGTATATAGCTATTATGCTTATGATATTTAATCTCTTTTATTTTAGCAGTGGACTGTTTATCTGGTTATGTCACTTGATTTAGTTAGGGTGTTTCCATTGTTTTTTGTTTGATTTTTTTCATTTGCATTATTCTGTGTTTTCCTTTTTTTTCCCATGTACAGTAAATATTTCCTTTTTTTTTTAGTAAGCCCCTTGTTTTGACCTCATTTTAGCATTCATTTTAAAATTTTGCCTCCTTTTAAAAAAACACTCATCTCTGTGTCTTGTAACTGAGCATCATGAGACAAATTCCAAGGCAAGAGTGACCTCTGAACCATCTCTTCTGACTCCATACTCCATACTCTCCTGATTCCATTTTTTGAGTGGGAAAGACTCTCAGGAAATGACTCTCCTGTCTTGGGAATGCTAAAGGAAGAGGTGGTGGCCATTCAAGCATCTTTAATCCTCTTGGTGGAAACTTCCGCACCCCTATTTTTTTCAGCCGGCTGGAATGGGCTGTGACTCAGCCTACCCTTTTCCCCCTTCACATGCCATTTTTACTAAATACACTTACAGTGAGTATGCTCCTGGCTTTCATGATTTGCTCCTCCCGAGTCAGATTTCCTTTAGCTAGTTTCAAGTGCCAGTTTCCAGGAGTTAGGAGATATCTCTGTTTCCATTGCTAGGGTTTATTTAGTCGACGGAAAGAGGACCCTGCTTTGCCCACACAGGTTCCTCTGCAGTACAATGAACTGAAGCTGGCCCTGGAGAAGGAGAAAGCTCGCTGTGCAGAGCTAGAGGAAGCCCTTCAGAAGACCCGCATTGAGCTCCGGTCCGCCCGGGAGGAAGGTAGGGGCTCTCTACAAAGTGCTCAAGACTGTAGAAAAGGCAGAGGACTGATCTCAATGAAATTGGTCAAGGCTAGTTCAGCATCTTTGTTTATGACCCCTAAGCTTTCAGTCCAGACATCCAAGTCTGAAAAACGTATGGCTTCTGTGACATTGCTGAGTTGGCATGACACATATCCTTTTGGTCTCAGGTCCTTGAAAGACAGCCCGGGGGCAGTCTGCTTGGTTTGGTTCTCTAGGTGACCCAGCTAACCAAAAGGCATTGTACTGATCTTTCTGCAGCCGCCCACCGCAAAGCCACGGACCACCCGCACCCGTCCACGCCAGCCACTGCGAGGCAGCAGATTGCCATGTCCGCCATCGTGCGGTCGCCTGAGCACCAGCCCAGTGCCATGAGCCTGCTGGCCCCGCCGTCCAGCCGCAGAAAGGAGTCTTCAACTCCAGAAGGTATGTTCTCAAGGGGCCATTGGAGTTGTGTGAAAAAAATTGTTTTTTGTCAACTAAGAAATGCAGGAATATGGTAAAAAATTACAAATAATACTAGGAAATAAAGAGTAAGAATTAAGTCTTTCCCCTCCCATCCCCAAGTTTCTTACCCAGAGTCAGCCAATGCTTTCAACCATTGTATCCTTTCAGTGATAGTTCATGCATGTAACAACATGTCTATATTCATATATCTTACATTATTTTTAAAGAATATGAGAAAATAAGCATTTTTTTCCTCTGCCCCTCTTAAATAAACATAGCACACAATACAGTACACTCTAAGACACCTTCTTGTTAAAGTACTATCTTAGAGGTTTCATATTAGTAAATATGGATCTACCTTATTCTTTCAGTAGACTGCATAGTATTCCATGGTGTAGGTATATGATTTGCCTATTAAACCAGACATGTAGATTGTTTCCAATTCCCTATTACCATAAATATTCTGCAAAGAACATCCCATGCCTCTATGAGTATTGTGACAAGATAACATCTTGGGAAGCGAATTGTTGGTTAAATGTCAAGTCCATTTCAAGTATTGGTAGTTTGTGTCAATTTATATTTTTACCAATAGTGTAAGGAGTTTTGTTTGTGGTCTTAAAAGTACTCTGTTCATCTAGAGATGAAAAAGATTTTTTAAAAAAGCCAAGAGCAGCTGGGCGTGGTGGTGCATGCCTATAGTCCCAGTTACTTGGGAGGCTGAGGCAGAAGGATTACCTGAGCCCAGGAGGTTGAGGTTGCAGGAGCCATGATTGTGCCATTGCATTCCAGCCTTGGGTGACAGAGTGAGACCCCTGACTTAAAAAGAAAAAAACACCAAGGAAGATAATTTAGAGAATCTTAGGGTAGCACTATGATTTAGCATCATGATATGACAAGCTGCTTTGGTTGTAAATCCTGATGACATTTGTTGTTTTCCTTTAACCATGATGTCACCTTCTTCTTATGTTTAAATGATACCTTGAATCAAAGAGCTTTATTCTTAGTCATCAAAATGGTGATTGGAACATAGAGGAAAGAATTTCTGGTTATGGTGTCCATCGACAACTTCTCTGAATTTATGAATACCTCCCTCACGTATATTGCGCTTTAACAGTTGCAAAGTACATTCATGATGTTATAAGGAGAAGCTACCAGAGTGGGATTCAGAAATTTGGGTCTTGAGCTTTTCTCTCCACAGAAGTGCCCTCTTATCCCTGGTTTCGATTTCCATGGTTTCAGTTACTAGTTCATGTTCATCCATGGTCTGAAAATATTAAATGGAAAATTCCAGAAATAAACAAGTCCTAATCTAAATTGTGTGCCATTTTGAGGAATATGATGACATCTCTCGCTATCCTGCTCCATCTCACCTGGGATGTGAATCATCCTTTGTCCATCGTCTCCACACCATACATGCTACCCACCCATCAGACATATTAGCTGTCTCAGTTATTAGACCGAACAAACAATATATATAGGGTTCATTACTGTCCACAGTTTCCCCCAGGATCCGTGGGGTGTTGGAACACAGCCCACAAGCATAAAGGGGAGAATGCAAAAACTGGCAGCCACCTTGGAACTTTTTCTGGCAGTTCCTCAAAAGGTTAAACATAAAATTACCGCTTGATCCAACAGTTGTCTCTAATTAGGTCACTATTGAGAGGAAACCTATGGAAAAAAATCAATCTTGTTAATTTTAACTGTCTAGAATATAAACATAGGAATCAGTTCTTTGAGACTAAAAAGTGGATTTTGAACAAAGAAAGTCTATTCATGAAAAAACTAGACATGAAAGGAGAATTCTTCAGTCATTTTATATAGTTAATAATTAGAAATTCTGTAATGTTAATTTAAATTGGATTTGGAAAAGCTCTAGATACTTGATTTCATCTGGAAAACAAAGCTTTCATGACTGAAACGTTTACAAACACTTGATTTAAAAGCTTATGTTTCCTTGGGCCCTCAAGCGTCTATTCCATCATATAGTCAATCTTCTACCAGTAACAGGTTCTTAAATAAAACTTAATTCCTAATTACTGGATAATGGAGCTTTTAAATTGATTCATATACATCTGGTGCATTTTTAGTGTTAAAACAATTTCACAGGCTGGGCTCCGTGGCTCAGCCTGTAATCAGTGGCACTTTGGGAGGCTGAGGCGAGTGGATTGCCTGAGCCCGCGGGTTAGAGACCCGCCTGGGCAACTTGGTGAGACCTCATCTCTACAATAAATCAAAAAATTAGCCGGGCGTGGTAGCGCACACCTGTAGTTCCAGCTACTTAGAAGGCTGAGGCAGAAGGATCGCCGGAGCCCAGCAGGTCAAGGCTGCAGTGGCCGGGAGTGGCCACTGCACTCCAGTCTGGGTGACAGTGAGACTCCAACTAAAAAAAAAAAAAAAAGCAAAAACAAAAAATTAGCCGGGTGTGGTAGCGCACGCCTGTAGTTCTATCTCCTTGGAAGGCTGAGGCGAAAGGATTGCTGGAGCCCAGCAGGTCAAGGCTGCGGTGGCAGGGAGCGAGCTACTGCACTCCAGTCTGGGTGACAGAGTAAGACTCCAACTCAAAAACAAAACAGAACAAAATAAAAAAAACAATTTCACAATCTGTAATCTGTTCTAATGGTTTTTTTTAGCAGTTTTATTGGGAGGAAATTCACCCACATAAAATGTACAATTTAGTGTTTTTCAGTAAGTTCGCAATGTTGAATGACCATCACTACATTCTAATTTTTGAACATTTTTGGCATCCCATATTCTCCCAGGTAAATACTCTGTACCCATTATCAGTCACTCCCCATTTCCCTCCCACTGACTGCTTGACAACCACAAATCTGCTTTCTCTCTCTATGGATTTACCCTCCTGAACATTTCATACAAATGAATTATACCATATGTGGCCTTTGTGCCCGACTTCTTTCATGGAGCATCACTTTTTCAAGATTCAACAGCATTAGTCATCAGGGAAACCCATGTTATAGCATGTGCCAGTGCTTCGTTCCTTTTTATAGCTGAATAATATTCTATAATGTGGATAGCACATTTTGTTTATCCATTCATCCATTGATGGGGGTTTGGGTTGTTTCTACTTTTGACTGTCATCAGTTATACTGCTGTGAAGATTTATGTACAAGTTTTTGTGGATACATGTTTTCAGTTCTTTGGGCATATAGCTGGAAGTGGAATTGTTGGGTTACGTGGTAATTTTATGTTTAACCTTTTAAGAAACTTCCAGATTGAGTTCCAAGGTGGCTGCCCAGTTTTTGCATTCTCGCCAGCAGTGTATGAAGGTTCCAATTTCTCCACATTCTCACCAACACTTATTTTCCATTTTTAAGACTGTAGACATCCTAGTGGATGGGAGGTGGTATCTCATTGGCGCTTTGATTTGCATTTCCCTAATGACTAATGTTGTTGAGCATCTTTTCATGTGCTCGGTAGCCATTTATTTATCCTCTTTGGGGAGATGCTTATTTAAATCCTTGGCCCATTTTAAAATCAGGTTGTCTGTTTTTTATTGAGTTGTAAGCATTCCTTATATAGTCTAGTCCCTTATTAGGGATATGATCTGCAAAGTTTTTTTTAATTCTGTGAGTTGTCTCTTCACTTTCTTGATGGTATCATTTGTAGCACTCTAATGAATTTTCAAAAATTTTCCTCCAGAATTTAGTCGGCGTCTTAAGGAACGCATGCACCACAATATTCCTCACCGATTTAACGTAGGACTGAACATGCGAGCCACAAAGTGTGCTGTGTGTCTGGATACTGTGCACTTTGGACGCCAGGCATCCAAATGTCTTGGTAAGAACAGGGTTTGTGCATCTGTGGTGTGTACCTGCGTGTCTCCATCTAAAAAAAATCTATCAGAGAGAGATGATATTTTTAAAAACTCATATAGTGCATTCATTTTCAAGCTTTTTGTTTCAGTGGGAGGACACTATTTTTCCCTTGTTAAAGAAGTGAGTTTATATATGTCTTCAGCTCATGACTCCAGCCTGCTGCGCAAAATGCCTTGGGCTTTGCTAATTTCCAGCCCCTTTGGTCAGGCTGGTCTCCTCCTGTACCTTTACGCTGACTCCAACTGAAGCCAGAAAACCTGGGTTGGGAGTGCTTGGCTCTCTCATTTCCTCTCTCTGCAGGGGTTGGCACCTGGAAAAGCTTCTAGGAACCCCCCCCCCGCCATCCCCTGCCACCCCTTCCTCCAGGATTATCTGTGTGCCAGGGCCAGATTCATGGAGCCTGGCCAGGGTGGAGAAGCCCTGGGGTTGGCTGATGAAGGAAGAGAAGTGTTCAGGATCAGCTGAGGGTGTCTTCAGGTTGCTCACTGCTCTTTCCTAGAATGTCAGGTGATGTGTCATCCCAAGTGCTCCACATGCTTGCCAGCCACCTGCGGCCTGCCTGCTGAATACGCCACACACTTCACTGAAGCCTTCTGCCGTGACAAAATGAATTCCCCAGGTCTCCAGACCAAGGAGCCCAGCAGCAGCTTGCACCTGGAAGGGTGGATGAAAGTGCCCAGGTATCTTGACAGGGTAGCTTGGGCTGGGGCAGGAGTTGGCATGGAAGGCTACAGCCACTTCCATCTCCGATGTTTTCTAGGGAAGTGTCTTTTCTAGCACCCCCCTCCCTGCCACTCCCTCACTCCTTCCTTCAGCCTGATTCTTCCAAGTCCAAACACTTTTCTTTTCCATCTTTCTTTTCCCAGGAATAACAAACGAGGACAGCAAGGCTGGGACAGGAAGTACATTGTCCTGGAGGGATCCAAAGTTCTCATTTATGATAATGAAGCCAGAGAAGGTAAATTAATAATTCAGGGGGAATGTCATTGCACGTGGCTAACCCAGGTCTCCCCAGTGTTGGCGTGAAGGCTTTGTTTTTTTTTTTGGGCTGCCTTGCAAGCCTTCTACGCTTTTCCATTTTTGAAAGTGAAAAACCAAATGACTTCTCTAAAGGTTATTGGTGCGATACTCACATCTATAGGTCTCCCCCCTGAAGAACCCGCAGGGTGCTGCCCTGAAGATTCCACCTGCTAATACACCTTCAGAGAACTTCTGCCTCAGTCAACTAACCCATAAATCCGCATCGTCATCAGAAATTTGACTGTGCTACTCATCTGACACACTTTATTTTTTTTTATCTTCCCTCTCTGCCTTCTCTGCACACCTCTGTCCTTTCTTTGTTCTCGTGCGCCTCTCTTCATACGCGTACCCTGTCTCTCTCTCCCTCTCTTTCTCTTTCTTGCTGTCCTCCCCTTGTTTCTGGTCCTGTTCTTTTGTTTTTCTTTCTGCCCTTCCTCTTTGCAACAAGCTGGACAGAGGCCGGTGGAAGAATTTGAGCTGTGCCTTCCCGACGGGGATGTATCTATTCATGGTGCCGTTGGTGCTTCTGAACTCGCAAATACAGCCAAAGCAGGTGAGGAGGAGCCAGAGAAGCCCCGCCCTGGAGGTGGGCTGGACTTGGTCATTCAGAAGGGACAGGAAGCGGGGAACTTGGAAGATTGGCTTTGCAAAGGAGGCTCACGTTCCTCAGCTCCCCCATCTTAGTGGTAACTGGGACTCGCATGGCGGGCTCTCTGATATCTCAGGGCCATCCCTCCCAGCGGGAATGGGGGAAATCCACACCGAATCCTGTGCTCTCTGTGAAATCTCCTAGATGTCCCATACATACTGAAGATGGAGTCTCACCCGCACACCACCTGCTGGCCCGGGAGAACCCTCTACTTACTAGCTCCCAGCTTCCCCGACAAACAGCGCTGGGTCACCGCCTTAGAATCAGTTGTCGCAGGTGGGAGAGTTTCTAGGGAAAAAGCAGAAGCCGATGCTGTGAGTATGAAAACGGGCCCTGGAGCTTGTCTTTGTAAAGTGGGCTCACTTGGTAACTGGTCTTAATGATGGGAATCCTGTTGACTGTCTTGTCTTGATTTTCCCCGGGCTCCCTCTCTGAGGGTGGATGGCTGTGTCACGACCAGGAGTCTGGTGGTGATGAAGGCACAGGCATTGAGGTAGCTTGTAGAGCGTCCTGAGTCCTCCTTCTGCAGCCATTAGAACAGGGGCATCAGCACTGGTAGCCAACAGCATCTTGGTTAGGATGATACGGCAGCAAGTGTATGTATAAGGAAATTTTCTCTCCTGTTCTCTGATGAATTCATCTGGTCTGAAGCCTTGAGTTATGAGCACTTTGGCCATGAAGCAGCACAATAGGCTGCCGACAGCCGCATCTCCTTCAGGAAGGTTTTTCATAACCTTCTCCGATACTTCCTCAGTATTTGCTCTTCTGTAGGCAGGTTTGAAATCCTACTTATCCTTAAGATGTTAGAGACGTAGGTGTGCCATGATTGGCATCACCCTACCTAGAACATTCCAGGGTACAAACAGCACTCGTTGCTCATCGGTGTTTGCTTCACTGAAGACCAAACAGCTCTTTTCAGACACTTCGGTTATAATAAACACTTTATGTGTTAGCAATAAAAAAACTCAAGCGTGAGCCTCCTGAAAAGAGTTTTGCTCAATGGGCAGACCTGTTTTGATGACCTGCTTTATTGTTACACGTGTGAGCCTTTTACTGAAATCCTCGTTAATATGTGTACAATAGGCCCGAAACTGTATTTCCTATGAGCTTCTGCCTGCGTGGGTTCAGGTAAAGAGATATGAAAGCCATTGGGTTTGCTGCTGACTCTGTGCTTTGTACTTTTGCTGCAGCCTGTGGGAGGGGTGGGATGGAGCCTTTCCTGTGGCTTATTAACCCTTTGCAGGTGAAATCTCTTTAGTTTCTGCTTTGTTTTAAATCACAGAATAGCTTTCTGTGTTTACCGCTCTCACTTATTTCTGCAGCCAAGCCAAGTTATAACTCAGATGCTAATTAACAACCACCCCAGAGGTAACAGTGACACTCATATTTTGCATTTGGAGCTCACATTGTGGGGCGAGCTAAGAGCATATGTGTGTTTCAGAGCATTTTCAGGAACTACTTGCCTTTAAACTTCTCTTTGTCTCCCTGGATGGTTTGCTCATGAATAGTTCAACCTTATTATGTCTACTTCTTTTCTTTCTTTTCTTTCGTGTATGAAAAGAAATTGCTTGGAAACTCCCTGCTGAAACTGGAAGGTGATGACCGTCTAGACATGAACTGCACACTGCCCTTCAGTGACCAGGTAATGTTTTCATGGGCATGCCAGCTGGTGTCTGGTGACAGCCACATGCCATCAAGAAAGAAGGAGCTATGGGGCTTTGTTACTCTTTCTCTTTGGGATTGTCCTGGTGACACGATTGTTCTTATGTTTTGCCTTTGGACTTCTGCCCTTGCAGGTGGTGTTGGTGGGCACTGAGGAAGGGCTCTATGCACTGAATGTCTTGAAAAACTCCCTAACCCACGTCCCAGGAATTGGAGCAGTCTTCCAAATTTATATTATCAAGGACCTGGAGAAGCTACTCATGATAGCAGGTGTGAAGCCGAGAATGCGGCACTTTTTCTTCACTTTTAAGGGAGCCATTTGTTAACCACATGTCGTGTTTGTGGAACACAAAGGCAGGCCCTCCAGGTTGCAGATGGAAGCAGCACTAGCTTGCCTCTGTGTCCCCATAGATGCCTAAGCCTCAGCTGACAGGCCCTCTCTGTCCAGACTTGGATCCCTTTTGGTATCCAGTTTAGTACAGTCTGACACTCCCAAAGCATATCCCACCATTATGCCAGGTGAAGAAAGCTAAGCCTCAAAGACTCATTAAAGTTAAACTCTTCATCCTGAGTGCAACAATACTGCTGTAGGCCATGACCTTCTGAGAGGTTGCTTGTTCTGTTCTTCTATGATCTCTCTTATGTCTCACAGACCAGACCTTTCATCTAGATTCACCATTTGCTAACATCTTGTCATAATTTTTTCCTTCTCTTTACACATACACACACGCATGCACACACACATGTACAGGCACAACTTTTTTCTGAACCATTTGAGATTTAGTTGCAGATATGATGCCAAGTTCTTCAGCATATCAACCTAAGGAGAAGGGTATTGTATCACACAACCATGGCACATTGTTGATGATACTTTTTTTAAGGGAAGAACAATAACTTATTGATTTCATTGTTCAAAACATTCACAGGTCTTGTCAGGCATGGCTGAATCCAGGGGCTGAAGTAACATGGCGAGAAACTGGCCTTTCTTGATCTCTCAGGTCCTCTCCCTCCCTCCCTCTGTCTTTTAATTTAATTTAATTTAATTTTTTTTGAGTTAGAGTCTCACTGTGTCACCCAGACTGGAGTGCAATGGCACGCTCCCAGCCACCGTAGCCTCCACCTGCTGGGCTCCGGTGGTCCTTCCGCCTCAGCCTTCCAAGTAGCTGGAACTACAGGTGCGCGCTACCACGCCCGGCTAATTTTTTGATTTATTGTCGAGATGAGGTCTCGCCAAGTTGCCCAGGCGGGTCTCGAACGCGCGGGCTCAGGTAGTTCACTCACCTTGGCCTCCCAAAGTGCGAGATTACAGGCTGAGCCACCAAGCCCAGTTCCCTCTGTCTTTTTAGAGCAGTTTTAGATTTACAGCAAAATTGGGAGACATATACAGACAGTTTCCATATATCCCCAGTCTCTATACATACACAGCTTCCCCCCATCAACATGCCCCACCAGAGTCGTGTGTTTGTTAATCAATTAAGCTACACTGGCACATCAGTATCACCCAAAGTCCATCGTTTCCATTAGGGTTTACTCTTGGTATTGTACATTCTATGGGTTTTGTCAAATGTATAATGACTTAAATCCACTCTCATCACATAGTATAATTTTTGCATTTAGGAAATAACCCTTGCTATTATCTGATATACTGCCCATCATAGTCAGATTTTACCTGTGATTCCTATAATGTCCTTTATAGCAGGAGTCCCCAATATCCGGGCCATGGTACCAGTCGGTGGCCTGTTAGGGACTGGGCCGCACAGCAGAAGGTGAGCGGTAGGCCAGCAAGCGAAGCTTTATCTGTATTTACAGCTGCTCCTCATCGTTTGAATTACTGCCCGTGCTCCACCTCATGTCAGATCAGTGGCAGCATTGGAGTCTCATAGGAATGCAAACCCTGTTGTGAACTGCTCATGCGAAGGATCTAGAAATAAAGTGCACAATAAATGTTATGCGCTTGAATCATCCTGAAACCATCCCCACCCATTCTCCCCCTACCCCGGTTTGTGGAAAAATTGTCTTCCATAAAACCGGTCTCTGATGCCAAAAGGGTTGAGGCCCACTGCTTTATAGTATTTTTTTTCCTGATTCATGATCCAATCCAAGATAAGGCATTGCCTTTATCATGTCTCTTTAGTTTCCTTTAATCTGGAATGGTTCCTCAACCTTTCTTTTATCTGTCATGACATCCACATACAGTCCAAGCCTCTTGTTTTATAGAACGTGCCCTCATTTCTCCCTCACACGTTCTTTCTTTACTTTGCTGGGGACATGTTTGAAAGTATAATTCATATTCTCCAACTTTATGTGGGTAGAGTTCCACCTCCCCACTAGAATCTTAAGTAAAGGCCAAACGTTTTCATCTTAGATCTAAAATGTGAACCTTTAAGATATGTTTACAGGGATTTGTGGAAAATTCAGTTAATCCTTATGGCCTCATGTGGCTACTATTTGTGACGAGAACTAGAACTAGAACCGCCATCCCACGTCTTAAGTACTCAATGGCTTTACACTGATGAAGCAATTTCTTCTCCTTTTCAGGAGAAGAGCGGGCCCTGTGTCTCGTGGACGTGAAGAAAGTGAAACAGTCCCTAGCACAGTCTCATCTTCCCGCCCAGCCAGACATCTCACCCAACGTTTTCGAAGCTGTCAAGGGCTGCCACTTGTTTGGGGCTGGCAAGGTAAGCTCCCCTCAGAGCCCCAGTTGGCAGAATGTTCTAGAAATTAGCACTGCCCCTCTTCCCCCAGAGTTCATTGATTTGACCTTGAAAATTGTGTCAACCTCAATAACAGAGAGGTTCTCTAAAAGAGACAGAGATTGATTGGGGGAATAGAGCATCACAGTGGGAATAAACTCTGGGAGGTAAAGGAAGATAAACGATTTTAAAGGAAAAAATGAGGAGGAGTACTTAATTGCTTTGAAATCATTATCCTTGGATACAAAGATGAATAACAAGGGTTATACCAGTCTGAAGTTGGACAGGCACTGGCTGGGCACATGTCCTTGAAGAATTAATTTTTTTTTTTTTTTTTTGAGTCAGAGTTTCACTTGGTTGCCTAGGCTGGAGTACAGTCGCATGATCATGGCTACCACAGCCTTGACCTGCTGGGCTCAGGTGATCCTTCCATCTCAGCCTTCCAAATAGCTGGAACTACAGGCACATGCTACCACACCTGGCTGTTTTTTTTTATTTATTGTAGAGACAAGGTATTGCCAAGTTGCTCAGGTTGGTTTCAAACTCCTGGGCTCAGGCAATCTTCTTGCCTCTGCCTCCCAAAGTGCCGGAATTATAGGCGTGAGCCACCGTGCCTGGCCTGAAGTATTTGTATAAGACTGTTGTTTTTGCAGCCTTTTGTGATAGTTTTTGTTGTCAGGCATACAAGTGTGAGAAACTTCTCTTCAGGGCTTTCCCTGACTCTGTTTTTCAGGGTTTTTTTTTTTTTTTTTGAGTTGGAGTCTCACTCTGTTGCCCTGACTGGAGTGCAGTGGCCGCTCCTGGCCACTGCAGCCTCGACCTGTTGGGCTCCGGCCATCCTTCCACCTCAGCCTTCTGAGTAGCCGGAATTACAGGCATGCGCTACTATGCCTGACTGATTTTTTGATTTATTGTAGAGATGAGGTCTTGCCAAGTTGCCCAGGCGGGTCTCAAACCCGCGGACTCAGGCAATCCACTCACCTCAGCCTTCCAAAGCGCGGGATTACAGGCTGAGCCATTGAGCCCGACTTTTCAGGGTTTTTTTTCACATTAGTTACTCCATTTTGAATTTTGGCAGCTTTCACAATTGAATATCGTCAAACTGGCTTAAAATTTCTTTTGCTTTCTTTAAGCACATGAAATAGCTTGTATAACCATGAAATTTGTACTGGCTTTGAATCTATAGGAACTCAGAGAAAAATGAGAATGAGAATAAAGTTAACAAAAATAAAAGGATTACCCATAGCTTAAAAATAAGAGGGTGTGTGTGTATGATGAGCCTTTTCAAAATCTAATATGGATCTCTATGTCTGAACTGGATGAAAATTTTATTAGTAGAAATTTACAAATTTTAATTTATAACATTATTATATAACACAAAGTCAGGTCTCAGGAATTCAAGTTAATTCTTTTGTAGTTTCTGGCATATTGAAATTTGGTATATAAATACATTTGCTTGTTTACTTTTGATAAAAAAGACTTTTTCATCCAAAAAAACTAAGAGTACTTATGGATATATATGAGGGAGGACCCCAAAACAACAGGAATTTGTTTTGAAAGGCAGGCTTCCCCCACTAGGTAAGTGTTCGAGGAACCTATCTGCATCGATGTACCAGGTAGCATTGTGAGAGGCTACATTCTGCTTCAGTGATTTTTTTTTTTTTGAGAGTCTTTTATGCATTTGCTTATTTCATGACGGGTGATTTACGAACATACTTGCCCCCATCATGCTGAGTGTTCAGCAGTTTTTGACCCAAAATGACATGACCCCCATGCCCCACCCTCCCTGTTCACCCAGTCTTGCCCTGACTACAGATGCACACCACCATGCCTGGCTAACTTTTTAAAAGTTTTTGTAGAGACGGGTCTTGCTATGTTGCTTAGGCTGGTCTCGAACTCCTGGACTCAAACGATCCTTCCATTTTGGCTTCCTAAAGTGCTGGGATTACAGGCGTGGGGCAGTGCATGCAACCAAACTTGAGGAATTCCAAACCATACTGAGCAGTGGAGAAAATGTTTTGATAGATGTAGTGCATCAAATGGAGAGTATTTTGAAGGTGACTGAAGTTTAAACATGTAAGAATAAATACATGATTTTTTAATAAATAAATTCCGGTTTATGGGGGTTCCCCCCTTGTACACACCTACGTCTATAACTTTAATGAAATCTGAATCAAGCATTTGTAGACCCCTCTGAGGCATTGGCTGGATGCATTGGCTCACGCCTGTAATCACAGCACTTTAGGAAGCCAAAGTGGGAGGATCGTTTGAGTCTAGGAGTTAAAGACCAGCCTAAGCAACATAGCGAAACCTGTTTCTACAAACAATTTTTAAAAAGTTAGCCAGGCATGGTGGCGTGCATCTGTAGTCCTAACCACTTGGAAGGCTGAGGTGTTAGGGTTGTCTGAGTCCAAGAAGTTGAGACTGTGGTGAGCTGTGATAGTGCCATGGCACTCCAGCCTGGATGACAGAATGAGAACCTGACTCAAAAAAAAAAAAAAAGCGCGAGAGAGAAAGAAAATAATATAAAAAAGAAAACTACTGCCTTTTGCCCCACAGAAAATGGCTCACTGGCATTTTTTTCATTTAGCCACACAGTCAACGTTTACTGAGCACATGGTATGTCCTTGAGTGACCCTCAGTGGTGTCTGTTCTGAGGAATGCAAGACTTGTGGGGAGAGATGTGGCCAGCCTCAAGGGCCACTGTGTGAGAGACCTGGCCTTGCCATGGCTCGTTGAGGGGTTATGGTGTGGGGGTCCTCTGATGATAAGGGGGATGCTTTTCCTAGTTACATATGTATGTTGAGATTATTTAACTATGGCAAGCAATAAAAGTGATATAAACTACAGAGTATAAAGTAAGGAATGACTGGTTTGGGAAGGTATTAATTTGAAAAGGTTTCTTAGGAAAGGTGAATCATTCAGGGGCCTGATAGACATTGTCTGAAGAAACTGGGAATTCCAGACGGGGACCCAGTAGGGTTAAAACTATGTAGTCATCAATTTAAACATTCATTTTTCTTTCTTTTTTAATTTTAATTTTAAAGATGTGTGGTAAAATGCAGAATTTAGGTGCACAAGTGGGCATTGTACATATTTTTCTTTTTTTTTTTTTGAGTTGGAGTCTCACTGTCACCCACGCTGGAGTGCATTGGTACACACATGGCCACCCCAGTGTCAACCTGCTGGACTCCGGCAATCCTTCTGCCTTAGCCTTCCGAGTCCAGAACTATAGCCACACACTACCATGCTCAGCTAATTTTTTATTTATTGTAGAGACGAGGTCTTGCCAAGTTGCCCAGACAGGTCTTGAACCCGTGGGCTCAGGCAGTCCACTTGCCTCGGCCTCCCAATGTGCTGGGATTACAGGCTGAGCCACCAAGCCCGGCGTCATATTTTTCTTTTTAAAGAGAACAATTTTTGTTTTTCTTTTTCCTGCCTTACTTTCTTTGTTGTATTTTCATAGTAGTTAGATTACCTTTTTCATCCGTACTATTACCTGTGCCATATCTTTTGTTTTAATTTCACCAGAGACATTCCAATTTTATTAGTCTTTACAAAGGAGCAACTTTGAGCTTTATTGATTGTCTCTAGTATAGCATTATTTTATTTGTCATTAATTTTTACATGTATCTGGTTTTTTCCTTCAGTTTTCTCTATTATTTTTTGAATTTCTCATTTAGCTCATTCATTTTTAGGGTATTTTTCCAATTATAAGCAAGTTAAAGCTATGACTTATCCTCTAACTACTATTCTGGTTATACCTTGTAAATTTTGACATGGAAGTGTATTATCATTCTATATTCCACATTTAAATTTTTTTCTTATAATTTCTTCAGTGAATAATCAGTTACTTGGAAATGTGTATTTTAGCTTTCAAAAATTAGTTTTTTAAATTAGAAATTATTTTTATTATAATATGTGGAATATTCAAAAAATGTATGGAATATGTAAATAAATCATAAAGCCTAATAATGCAGTAAACATCTATAAACCCACTACCCAACCCAAGAAATAACACCGTTACTAACAAATTCTATTTTCCTATGTGTTCCTCCCCTTTCCCATCCCATCTCCCCCTACCCACTCCACCAACTGCGACCTTCATATCAAGACTGATGTGAGCAGCTAGCCTCTTTTCACAAGATCTGGTTGTAGGAGGTGAAGTAAGAGGTTTTACCTATTCTAGAAAAAGAGTTCTGATGTAGAACTTTGCATATACAGGTCTTAGCTAAATAACTTTTTCCCTTTGGGCCAACACTTTCTCTAAATTCCTATAGCAATTTCTACTACCTTTCCTCTCTCCTCCCTCATACTGTCCCATCCACCTTTGACAAGGTAAGTTTGTCAGAAGAATCTGTTTCCTGCAGAAGCCCGTATGCTGAAATGTGTTTGGTGTCAGGTGGCTCCCTGAGACTTTCTCTGGATTCCAGTTAAAGCAGTGGTTCTCAACCAGGGTCGATTCTGCCTTCCCTGGGGACATTTGGTAATGGCTGGAGACACTTTTGATTGTCACAACTGGGGGTTGTGTTTCTACTATTTCACTGAATCATGCTGCCTAAAAGTTTTCTCATACTTAGTATGTGACCAATAAATATTCAGTGATGATGAAAATACTGACCAAATACTTGACCTAGTAGGTCAAGGCCAGGGATGCTGATCAACATCCTACAGTGCCCAGGACAGCCCTTCCCCCATCACACAGAATGATCTCCAAATTGTCAGTAGTTCTGAGGTTGAGAGTTCCTGCTTTAAATTGATGTTCCTTTCCTAGTTTTGCCCCAGAGCTAGTATTCACACTGGTGACAGCCTTTTTCTTTCTTTCTTTGCTTTTCAGATTGAGAATGGGCTTTGCATCTGCGCAGCCATGCCCAGCAAAGTCGTCATTCTCCGCTACAACGAAAACCTCAGCAAATACTGCATTCGGAAAGTAAGTTCTGGGCCTTGCCTCTGCTGAGCATGGGCCAGCCTGTCTTGTTCTGTTGGCGAGCTGACATGGAAGTGTGCTGTCTCAGACATGGCATGTGTCTGGTCCCTTCCACCCGCAGGCCTTCAGCCTGGGGAGACCTCCCTAGAGAGCAAGACTCTTCCTTTCTGGAAGAGCAAGACTCTTCCTTTCCTCCATAGCCACTAGTGCAGTTTTCCCTCTTGCTTTTCTTCTCCTGTTTGGAAACTGCCTCTCCATCCAGTCCAGTGAACTCAGCCTTTTGTTAAAGCAGAAAGTTGACTGTTGGAGCAGACACTTCTTTTGAGCCAGTGGAAAAAAGGAAGGAGCTCTCTCTAAGAAGCTAGCAGTCCTGGGTAGCACTTATCAGAATCTCTCTCAGATTCTAGAGGTTTCTATTATTACAACCTTTTGGAAATGTCAGTGCTAGCTACATTTTGATATGTAATTAGGGAGCTGGTTCTCCTTGGAACAGAGTGAGTTGTAATGATGACTGCAGTATGGACAAGATTCATGTTAGATTGTTAAATTTGTCTTGCTTTCTGGAGAAGACTATCTGATGTCCCTAGACTAGGAATGTTTCACTCATCATAAACCTGATAAAATATTACACACTTTCAGGATTAGTATCAAAAATGAAATGAAGGGTGAATAATATATAAGGGGTCATTACTTGTTATAGAAACTGTTTCATTCTAGACACAATGTTGTTAGTTTAGTTTGTGTTTATTGAGTGTCCTTGGTACCAGAGACTGAACTGGCTGTTTTACAGATACATTTCACAACAGTTCTGAAAAGCAGGGATGGTTATCCCTAATTTTCAGGTAAGATAATTGAAGCTGGCAGAGATCCTGACCAAAGGATCTCTTACAAAGTTGAGACCAAAACTGAAGTTTGACTTTTTTCCTATTATTTCACTATATCATGCTGCCTAAAAGTTTTCCCATACTTAGTAGGTGACCAATAAATAAATATTCAGTGATGATGAAAATACTGACCGGAGTTTGAACCGTTAGCGTCAGGAAAATTCTCAGACATCATTGTTTCTTCCTGGGCAATATTTTGAATCAGCATGACTGGTTTTTTGATGCCATTAGGATTGACCTACAAACAAGTAAAAAGAAGTAGGAAGCAGATAATTAGGATAATAATGATGATGGTGATAACTGTATATGTATGTTCAAATTAGAAACTTAGAAGTGAGCAAAAAGAAGGAAACCAAAACCATCCCTTTTAACCACCACTGTTAATATCTGGAGTATTTTCTAGTCTTTTTTCCTCTGTTAAGAATGCTGTATTGTTAAAGTTTTATCTTTCCATTGAAATGGTGTTGCTGACCCTTTTTTTTTTTTTTTTTTTTTGGTGGCTGCAATTTGACCTTATTTCCTTAGTCTGGGGTTGCATAGAACAATAGGAAGAGATAGCAGATGGATCACTGAGAGGCATGAGGGGTGAATGGCTTTCTGTGACAATGTGAACAAGGCTGGTGGCAGTTGTCTGCAGGGCTTGGCTAGATGCTTCAGGCAGAAACAGGACAGCAGTGGACGAGTGACTGTCCTTTGTTACCTCTCATGTTCTTCTCTTCTGCCCTCTTGTTTCAGGAGATAGAGACCTCAGAGCCCTGCAGCTGTATCCACTTCACCAATTACAGTATCCTCATTGGAACCAATAAATTCTACGAAATCGACATGAAGCAGTACACGCTCGAGGGTAGGGCCTGTGTCCTCTTCCCCACCCCATACATGGCTCAGACTTTGCTGAGAATCGAAATCATTCCTGAAGCCCTGCCTCTCTCCTGCCTTTACAGAATTCTTGGATAAGAACGACCATTCCTTGGCGCCTGCTGTGTTTGCTGCTTCCTCCAACAGTTTCCCTGTCTCGATCGTGCAGGTGAACAGCGCAGGGCAGCGAGAAGAGTACTTGCTGTGCTTCCATGGTGAGTCATGGCTGCCACCCACCACTTTTCTCTGTGCTTGTAGACATCAGGAATGCCAGACTGGGTCCATGAGGGGTTGATGAATGATCAGTGGGACCCTGTCCCAGGGGTCCTGCTGGGGTACAGAGAATGTCATTCCAGCATCACGGAGGCCTCTGGGGATTCTCCTCTCCCCCACTGGATACTGACATGGTCTGACTTGCTTACATTCTCTCCAAAGAGCAAACAGCTTTCATCTTTTCTATCCCTTTCTCCTTCTTCTTTTTCTCTCCCTTTCCTTTCTCTCTCTTCCTCGCCTTCTTTCTCTGGCCTTATTTCTTTGTTTTTCTGTGTCTTTAAAAAAAAAACAAACTTCAGGTCTTTCCATCTCTCCCCGACCCGTCTCTGGGTCTCTGCCTCTCACCCTTCCTTCTGGTCTCCTTACTCCCCTCCCTGTCTCTCCCTCCCTCCCTCTCCTTCTTTTCTTATTCTCTTCATCACTTGAGTCCTCTTTCTTTAATACACTTTAATAAGTTTAAAACAAACTTTTAATTAAAATATTCTCCTGGCCAGGCACAGTGACTCAAGCCTGTAACCTCAGCACTTTGGAAGGCCAAGGTGAGAGGATTGCCTGAATCCAGGGGTCTAAGACCAGCCTGGGTGACTTGGTGACACCTCATTCTCTACAATAAATAATTTAAAAAAAAATTAGCCGGGCATGGTGGCGTGCACCTGTAGTTCCAGCTACTAGGAAGGCTGAGGCGGAAGGATGGCCTGAGCCCAGCAGGTCGAGGCTGTAGTGACTGTGAGCATGCCACTGCACTCCATCCTGGGTGACAGAGTGAGACTCCAACTAAAAAATAAATAAATAAAAAATAAAACATTCTCCCATTTATAATAAAACTGAGAGATACTCAGCAGAGGTCTGCAGGTTTTAACAATCCAGGTAAATCTAGCCAGCTGTCCCCTGGGCTCCATTCCTTATTCCTCCCTCATAGTATATGTCACTGATACGCTCTGCCTTTGACGGTGCTAATGCCTATGTGCTCTTGACACCTTGTAGAATTTGGGGTGTTCGTGGATTCTTATGGAAGACGTAGCCGCACAGATGATCTCAAGTGGAGTCGCTTACCTTTGGCCTTTGGTATGTGATACACAGTGTGGGGGGCTTCTCTTTTACCAGCAGCTGATGTCCTAGGAAAGAATTGCAGGTGGAATTATTTTTGGCCACCACTGTGCTCATGAATTCCATTAAACACCACGTGCCGTGTGGAACAGTCACCTGGATATGTTCATGGCAAAGATTCTCAACCTTGATGAGTTGCTTTAGCCAGATCTACCAGGCCATACTCCCAGGCTTGTGAAATATTTGGTAGGCTCTCATAATAGAAAACAGACCATACCCTGTGGATTTATTTCAGTCATTTTTAAAGGCTGCATAGTATCCCATGGCCTAGCTGAACACCTATTAATTTAACCAGTTCTAATTAGGCAGAGCAGTTAGGTCGTACTCTTTCTTTTTATAAGTGTGAACAACATTGCAGTGAACATCCTTGTACTAATCTTTGTACACTTGTCACATAGTATTCCTTGATTATAAATTCCTAAAAGTGGAACTGCTGGATCAAAGAGTAAACACACACATGCATACAAATATGTACACACATATCTGTGTGAGTGTTCTGAAATCCCGTTAGGACCAAAATACGCTTCAAGGCTATTGTGTTTATCTATTGCTGCATAACAAGCAGTTCAAAAGCATACTGACTTAAAACAACAGCTCACCATTGCCCATTATTCCATGGCCTGACTGGACAGTTCTGCTTCATGTGGTGTCAGCAGGAGCACTGGGACAACTAGAAAGCCCAAGATAGTCTCACAAACATGGCAGCCAATGTGTACTGGCTATAAGGTGGGCACTGAGCTGGGACTGGTGGCTGGAGGCCTTGGTCCCTCTCCCTGTTGGTTTCTTCCAAGAGTACAGAGGCGAGAGTTGGTACACTTGCTCACTCCCACCACATTCTACTAGTTAGGGTAGGCCACGGTGTTGGCCCATATTCAAGACAAAGAGACTGCACGAGGGCTTGAATATACCAGAAGGTGTGGCTAATGGTCTAATACCAAAGTAATAATTTACCACAGAGAGTAATAGTGATAATTGCCCTTTTTCTTAAGACAGAAAAAGCTGCTGTCATATCCTCTCTAGTTTCAGTGACACTGGGAGTACAGAGATAGAAGGTATTAAGAAATCCAAAAATATCTAATTATTTGTGAACCCAGTCTTTGAAAAAAATTTCTGAAGATATTTACAATCAAACAGTTTTTAAGGGTATACAGGGAAAAACCTCACCCATATCAAGCATCTCCTAAATTTTCCATCCCCGTTTCCCCAAAGAAAAAACTTCTGTGAGTTTCTTATCCTCCCAGTGCTTTATGCAAACCCAAGCACGTAAAAATATATATTCTTTTTGCCACCTTTTTTAAAATCAGTAAGCCAGCACACTTTGCACATTATTCTGAACCTTGCGTTATGCACTAAGCAACGGACCTTGGGTATTTTTTTATATCCGTACAAAGAGAACTTCTTCATGTTCTTTTACAGCTGTGCAGAATTCCACAGATGTACTATAATTTATTTAACCTGTCCCCTAAAGTGTGTGTGTGAGTTGCTTTCCATCTTCTACTATAACATAACATGACACGGAATATACTTGAACATGCAAGATTATGCTAGCACATGGGTGTGTATTTGTAGGATAAATTCCTTTACATGGGATTGCTGGGTCCAAGAATGCATTGCAGCCAGATTTGATTTTCCCTCTTTAAACCCTCCTTTGCCTCATGTTCTTCCTCCGTGGTCGCCTTGCAGCCTACAGAGAGCCCTATCTGTTTGTGACCCACTTCAACTCACTTGAAGTAATTGAGATCCAGGCACGCTCCTCGCTGGGGTAAGCATTACCCTCCCCTGCTTTGAAAACTCCGCTGTTGGGGCCAGCACATGTTTCTTCCTAACCCACCTAGCAATGGAGGTGAGCTGCAATGAATGTAAACTCTCAACTGGAACTCCACAGGACCCCTGCCCGAGCTTATCTGGAAATCCCGAACCCACGCTACCTGGGCCCTGCAATTTCCTCAGGAGCGATCTACCTGGCATCTTCATACCAAGATAAGTTAAGAGTCATTTGCTGCAAAGGAAACCTCGTGAAGGAGTCCGGCACTGAACACCACCGGGTCCCTTCCACCTCCCGCAGGTAACGAGATTCTCCCCTTAGAAGTGTGAGACCATGAGAGCAGGCCGGGGGTGTCCAAGCCCGGCTGGCAGCTCCCATGGAAGGTAAGACTTGTTGCACATGATTGACTGATACTCTTAAAATTTTAATTTTAAAATTTCACTTATCCTTGAATTGGTAATCCAATCACACACTGAACTCAAAGGATATGGAAAGGTATAACTAGTATAAAATGTCTCTTCTGGCACTCTCATGCTTCCCTGCCTTCTCTACTCCCTGCTGCCCAGGTCCCCACCTGAGAAGGAACCAATTTTTATGGTTTTGTGTTTCCATCTGGAGATCTTTTATGCATTTACAGTTGGCCCTCTGTATCTGTGGGTTCCCCATCTGTAGATTCAGCAGACAACATATTGAGAATATTTGAAAAAAAAATTGTGTCTGTACTCCACATGAACATACATTTTTTCCTTGTCATTATTCCCTAAACATATAGTATAACAACTATTTACAGAGCATTTACGTCCTATTAAATATTGTAAGCAATCTAGGGATGATTTAAAGTATATAAGAGGATGTGCATAGGTTATATGTGAGTACAGTGCCATTTTATATCAGGAACCTGAGCTTCAGCAGATTTTGGTATCCCAGGGGGTCCTGAAACTAATCCCCCAAAGATACTGAGAGATGACTGTTCAGACAGATGTATGGGTACGCGTATGTGTGTGTGCGCACTCCTCCCCTCTTTTTTATTACATTCTTTGAGATAATTTGCATACCATAAAATTCACCCTTTTAAAATGTACAACCGGGCCATTACCTTACATGGTATGGTCATGTGCTCTTTCCTGACTTTGGCTTCCTCCCTTACCTTGGGGAGGTAAATCTCCTCTTTTTCTCTCTCATTTATTTTCTAATCTAAAAAAATAGTGTACAGCCGGTGGTTTGTAGTGTATTCACAGATTTGTGCAGCCATCACCATGATCTAATTTTATAACATTTTTATCACACCAAAAAGAAACTTTCTTGTATTCCCCAACTGGTATCACTGCCTGAGACACATACCATGTTTAGTAATTGCTACTGATTGTTTTTGCCTGGTCAAAGAATTTTTCTTTCTGAGCAAGCCCTGAGTCAAGTCAAATAAAGACAAGCCCTGAGAAGGGTCTTTTCCTGGAAGTAGCCAGACAGGTCAGATAGTGACAGTTTTCTGGTGATGGGGTGTTTGGGGAGCTCCAATCCTGATCTGCTTCCTCCTGTTGCTGCTAGACTACTGGTTTTCACAGCTACTGCGATTATAAGGCTGTTGGTTTCAACTCCACCACAGATCTGGGGAGAGGGGCATGGGTTATACGGAAAGTTAAAATGTTATAGAACTTGCTGTTCTTACGGAGATTGTTGTTTTTCTTGTATAAACACCCTTTGAATTTCACACCCTTATTGCAATGTGCTTGGTAAGTGTGGTTTTGATCCCAGGAACTTGCCAGAAAGCTAGAGGTACCAAATAACCGTGTGCTCCTGATGCTTTTGGTTTGACCCTGCTTCAAGAGTGATTGCTCAGAGGGCTAGGGCTAATTTCCAGAGCTCTGAAAAGTTGATTTTGACCATTTTTGCCTGCTTTCTTGTTGTTTTTATGGAGGAACAGGTTTTCAGAGGTCCTTTCTCTGACATTCTGGAAGTGCCCTTGCTCTTCTTTTTAATACATGTGGTAACTTACTATGCATTCTTTTCTGTGCCTTAATGTATCTTGGAAATTGCTCCATGTCAGTATAAGACATATTTCCTCATTCACTTTCTTTTCAAATGCCTGCAGAGCATTTCTTCACATGGTGGTTCCTTAATGTATTTACTCCTTTATCAGTGGATGCTTGGGTTGTTTCTAGTCTGTTGCTGTAGTTAGTGACTTTGTACTTACGTCATTTTGCATGCTGAGGAATCTATCTGTAGGGTTAATTCCTAGAAAGGGAATTGATGGGCGACAGCAAATGTGCATTTGTAGTTCTGATTGATGTTGTAGAGTTTTCCTTCCCGGAGGCTGCTCCCATTTGTAATCCCACCAGCCATGTGTGAAAGTGGGACTGGCCTTGTCTTGACACAGAGGGCTAGGAGCCAGATCTGCTCAATGTGTAGGAAATTTGAAACCTTGGTCTGCAAAGAAGGTCTGAGATTGTTTAACCCCGGGGAATAAACGACCTAGGATTTTGATTTTTCTGAACCAGTTTACCAACCTGACATGTCTACCCTATGGCTACGTGGACCCCCTAACCAAATGCCAGACATAGGGTCTGGGGCTGGGGGTTCAGAGTAAAGAAAACACTGTTTTTATTCTCAAGGGACTCACAAGAGGGTGGAGGAGCCACATCTAATATTACAGAAATACCTAGATCTTGGAAAAGACAGTCATCAATTTAATCTTCTGGCACTATGTCCTAATGTATAGTCTCCTTCTCTCTTGTTGATGACAGAAGTTAATTAATCTGAAAAGTTCAGTTAATGTAGTTTTAAGCCCAGGAATTTGCCGAAAAACCAGAAGTACCAATAATTCAGTGTTCCTAACTCTACTGGCTTGACCCTGGCCAAAGAGTGCTCAATGGCCTATGGTCCTCCCCCGAAAATGTCTAAATCTTCTTTAACTAGTTTCCAAGTCATGCCAGAAACAAATCGAAGTTTTATAATTAGATTTTTTTTTTCTTCATTGCCTCACTAGTTAGATGGACAAGCACCTTGCATTTGAAACTATATAATCTTTCTTAAGGAGTTGCTAATTGTGTGGTCGAAAATGGTTCTAGCACTTGTGAACAAGCAACAGAAGCAATGGCTTGCTCTCCTGCTGTTGCCAGGCATGTCTGGGAGGTCAGCACTTAGACCTTGTTACCCCATGACTTATAGAACAGTCTTTCTGTTGCTGACTGTTTGGGGGCAGATCAGAATGTAGAAGGCCATCTTGGCTGGGTGTGATTCACTGCAGGCCTCATTGCCCTGATCTGCGTAGCAGAGCAAGAAATGTAACTCTTGCAAAAAAACATAAAATTGATGTGATAGATCATTGGTCATTAATGGATAAGGAGATGGAAGACTGCCCACTTGGCGTCGAATGATGGGTGTGTTCTTTCCTCCCATTCATCTAAGCTGATGTCCTGAATGGCCTTCTCTGAGCCATCCTTCTTCCCTCAGGCAGTGAGCACCCTCTCATTTGCTTTATGATGGGCCCCTGTGGACACATCTTATAATTTCTCTTCCATTATAAATAGGCTTAATGTTGTTCTCCTGGTTGGAATTTATTTTTTATTTATCTTTCATATCTCAAAGCCATATGGCTAGAAACGAAAATAGGCCTTGATTTCAAGATGTTGAAACCTGCGTCATCTTAAAGCTGCACAGACATCACTAAGGGGTTCTGGCCTTCTGAGCCTTTGCTGTCAGAATCTCCACAGTTAGAGTTGCATGGGGAAGCAGGCAAATGACATGAAGCTATTCTCTGTAACTGACCACTTATAAGATTATCTTTGCTCACTAGCCTCTCTGTTTTACTGTAGAGCAGGAATTGGCAAACTTTTTCTGTAGAGGTCTAGATGGTAAATATCTTTGGCTTTGTGGACCATATAGTCTGTCTCAACTACTCAGCCCTGTTGTAATGTGGAAGCAGTTGTAGACAATGCATAACCAGATGAGGATGACTGCGTTCCAGTAAAACCTTATTTACAAAAACTGGCATCTTTTGGAGCAAGCTTGTTCTAGGGTCTCTCCTCCCCCAGTGGGTCACTGTTTTTGCTGCTTAGTCATTTCTCAATTATAGGCATTGATGGGAGGTTCTGGTAGAGTTTGACAAATAGTTGAAGGAAAAAACCCAACAAGTTGATAAAACAATAGACTCATCCAAAGAGAAGGATTTATTTTATTTTTTTTGATTTGGAGTCTCACTCTGTAGCCCAGACTAGAGTGCAGTGGCATGCTCGTGGCCACCGTAGCCTTGACCTGCTGGATTCAGGCGATCCTTCTGCCTCAGCCCTCTGAGTCGCTGGAACTACAGGCATGTGCTACCATACCCGGCTCATTTTTTAATTTATTGTAGAAACAAGGTCTTACCAAGTTGCCCAGGCTGGTCTCAAACCCCTGAGCTCAGGTAATCCTCTCGCCTTGGGCTCCCAAAGTGTTGGGATACAGGCTTGAGCCACCCCACCCGACCCAAAGAAAAGGATTTAAACATCAAGGATGTTTGGGAAAACCAATGATGCTCTCAAAATTTTTTTAATTTTAATTTTTGCTTTTTTAGAGACAGGATCTTTCTGTATTGCCCAGGCTAATCTCAAATTCCTGGGTGCAGGTGATCCTCCCACCTCTGACTTCTGAGTAGCTAGGACAATGGGTGTACACCATTGTACCCAGCTCTCTCAAATATTTTTGAAGAACATTTTAGTATCTTACTGCAAATGTTCAACATTGATATAAAAGATGTCATAGCATGTTAGCATACAATTTGTTGAGAAAATTAGAGCAAAAGAAATTATGTGATTCATACATGGTTCATTCTTAGAATCAGCATATACTTGCATAGTAATTTAGATTTTAAAATATCTATAAAATAAATTTATTTTTCTGATTTCTAGTTTTATATGTCTAGTTTTCCAAGATAAAGTCCAAATCAATCAAAATATGTCTCCAAAAAATATGCATTGTAGGCTGGGTGCAGTGGCTCAGCCTGTAATCCCAGCACTTTGGGAGGCCAAGGTGAGAGGATTGCCTGAGCCTGGGGGTTTGAGACCAGCCTTGGCAACTTGGTGAGGCCTTGTCTACAAAAAATCACAAAAACTAGCTGGACGTGGTGGCGCGCATCTGTAGTTCTAGCTACTTGGAAGGCTGAGGCAGAAGGATTGCCTAAGCCCAGCAGGTCGAGGCTGCGGTGGCCATGAGCGTGCCACTGCACTCCAGCCTGGGTGACAAGAGTGAAATTTCAACTCAAAAAAATATACATATGCACTATAAAATTCTGTGCTCATCTTAAGTATGTTGCCTTTTCCCAGTCTCAATTACGTTCAGATAATGGGGACCCTGTACTTTTCCCACTTACTAGAGGTGGTAACAAATTGATTCAGAAGGCCACATTTCAGTTCTCTCTGTATTTCTGGATCTGGTATCTTCAGAGAGGTAGTTGTGGCCATAGGTCTGCTGAAATCTTCATCTGTGAAATATAGGCCAGGACTGGGTGAAGGGTTAGGTTGGTTGTACAGAAAAACCCCAGTGTTTTCAACTGTTTGGTTATTAACACTCAAAATATGGTGTCTGGCACATTTTTTGAGCCAGCTGTACTGTTTTTGTCTGCCCTGCTCAGTTTCCTAATTGTGGTAGACCTCCTCCTTACATGCCTCAGGCATCTTATTGCCGTAACTGAGAACTTTCAACTTTCTGAGCATCCACATCCCTATCAGGTGCCACAGGGACTCTTGGAAAGCCACCTGGAGGGAGGTGACCAGACACCAGGCCCAGGAGTGGGACAGACATAGTGGCCCTTTGTGTGTCCCTGACTTCTGGGTGTTAGCAGGCTTACCTCCTAGATGAAGACTTCTTCTGTGCCTTCTAGGCTCTGGAAAATACTAGATCAGTAGCATACAGTGTGGGGATCATGATGTCAAGTTGATCTCGATTGGAATCCCAGCTCTGTTGCTTACTAGCTCAGGCAAGTCACCTAACTTCTCTCTGTCCCCATTTTCTTGCCTGTACAATCAGGGTCATGCTTGTTTATAACATGAGAGCTGTGTGGTGATTTAATGAGATAATGCAGGTAAAGGGCTTAGCACAGGGTCTGGCACATAATAGGTGTTCTGTAAATGAAAGCCTGCCCAGAGACCAGGATACTTGGTTTTCTTTCGTTGCCATCTTTGTCTCTTCCCTGCCCTAACTACCCAAATCAAACAAATAAAGCCTGAAGAACTTCAGGTCTAATCTTTTCCTGATAATCATTGATGAGGTTGGGGCATGCGGGTTGCTCAGAGAAGAAAAAATGCCCCTCTTGGTTGTGACCTGCATCTCCCTACCCCCCCCTCTTGTTGCTAGCAGCCCCAACAAGCGAGGCCCACCCACATACAACGAGCACATCACCAAGCGTGTGGCCTCCAGCCCGGCCCCGCCCGAAGGCCCCAGCCATCCCCGAGAGCCAAGCACACCCCACCGCTACCGTGAGGGGCGGACAGAGCTGCGCAGGGACAAGTCTCCTGGCCGCCCCCTGGAGCGGGAGAAGTCCCCAGGCCGGATGCTCAGCACGCGGAGGGAGCGGTCCCCCGGGAGGCTGTTTGAAGAGAGCAGCAGGGGCCGGCTGCCAGCGGGAGCCGTGAGGACCCCACTGTCCCAGGTTAACAAGGTGAGGCAACATCCGGAGGCCTGCATGTCTGTACAGAGGCCAGAGGTGACTTGTGAAATAGCTTGGGAAGATGAGGCTCTCTCAGGGCCACTGATTTGAAAAAAGTAATTCCAATTCCATAACTGTAATTCAGGCTTCGTGAGACATAAGGGTTTATTTAAGAAGCAGCTTCCTAAGCAAAAGGATGAACTGTGTATGATTCAGAAGGAGAATGTGTATGTTTATGTCTCAAAATGAAACAGCTACCAAAGAATATGTTATTTCCTTCCCCAGAGGTGAGTGTTAGCAGT
Organism: Tarsius wallacei; assembly: GCA_963574415.1. Classification (NCBI taxonomy): domain Eukaryota; kingdom Metazoa; phylum Chordata; class Mammalia; order Primates; family Tarsiidae; genus Tarsius; species Tarsius wallacei. The sequence continues at coordinate 11,187 of CAUYQG010139153.1, read as the reverse complement.
TTCTAGAGATAGACTATGCACACAAGCAAATGTGTATTATTCTTTCATGCACACACACAATAGCATACTATGCAGAATGTTCTATGCTTTACTTTTTTCAAATATATTTACAAATACACACACATATAGGTGTATATAGACTTTTTTTCTGGAAGACTACACAGAAACTGGTAACAGTTGTTGCCTTCCAGAAGAACTTTGCACTTCTTGAAATTTTAAAATTGTGTACATATATTAACTGGGTAATTTTTAGAGTAGTGATTGAAGAGATTGCTGGATGTGTTGATGACAAAGGGATTCCCCGGGCATGGGGGGCCCAAGTAGCTAGCTCAGTGCCTTCTCAGCAGGCTGGCCGGTTTCAGGAGCCGCCTTCCTGTCATTTGGGGCTGATTTTTCTGGATGACATTCTACTTTTAATGCCACCTGCCGTTCCCTGTTGGCATATTTGCTGTGAAGAAAGAAGGAAAATCCATCCACATGTTTCTTTCTCATCCTTTCTGATTCACCAATAAAACTGTGCGTGTTGGGGGTGGGTGTGTGTGTGCATGCACATATGCATGCATGCAACAGAAGAAGTATGCACACAGCTTTGGTATTTTCCAGTGAATTTCACTCACTACAAGCTTTGAGGGCTGGCCCTGGATTCAGTGCTGCCCTGCAGAGCAGTCATTGTTAACTCCTGAAGGGATGGACCAGGTGCTGCAAATTCCTGTTTGGATTATACAAAGTAGCACTGCAATTTCTGGCCTGAGGTGGCTAAAATCCCTCCTTCTTATTTTGCTCCTAGGTCTGGGACCAGTCTTCAGTATAAATCTCAGCCAGAAAACCAACTCCTCATCTCAATCTGCAGGAAAACACCAAACACACTATGGAACTCTGTGAAGGGGATACAGCGCCTGTCTGCTCAGCCACCCTCTGGCTCAGCTGGGCCCAGACCCACCTTGGCACGGACACCCCTGTCTCCAGGAGGTGCAGGTGGCTGAGGCTCCTAGGAGCTGTCAGTGCGCAGTGCCTCCTCTGGGCACCTTCCTGCAGTCATCTCTTTGCACTTTGTTACTCTTTCAAAGCATTCACAAACTTTTGTACTTAGCTCTATCTAGCCTGTACCAGTTCATCAAAGGAAACCAACCAGGACTCTAACTACAACGTGGTTAGAATCCTAACTAGCTACTTTAAGATCCTAGGATTGGTTGGTTTTTCTTTTGTTTTTGTTTTGTTTTTTTCCCTTGTTTCTTTTTTCTTTCTTTTTTTTTTTTTTTTAAAGATAACAGAATTCTTAATAGATTTGAATAGCAATGTATTTCCTGTTGTAGTCATTTTTAGCTAGACACACCATCAGGTCTTTGCTACCAAAACGTAGTGTAGAAATTCCCCGTCAGTTGGCTAACCTCCCGCATCCACGTAGGTTCATACTCCTTCCTGTCTATTCTCCTAGATGGCCCTGCTTCACCCAGGGTGACATCGTAGCCAAATGTTTACTGTTATCATTGCCTTTTATGGCCTTGACGACTTCCCCTCCCACCAGCTGAGAATGTATGGAGGTCATCAGGCCTCAGCTCGGAGGCAGTGACTTGGGGCCAAGGGACCTCGAGAAGCTTTCCTGCCCTCAGCGTCATCTCCCCAGCCTGCTGTCCCCACTTTCCATGTAGCTTTGGCCAGGAAAGCATGCAATAGACTTGCTCTGAGCCCAGCATTCATGGGTCTCAGTGTCGGAGAGGGGACGGGGGCACCCACCTCCTGTCCGTGACGGTGTGCTGTTCGCCACTCTGGGATGGGGACAAGACCCGTCCGGGAGTTCTGCATGGCGTTCACTGCATGTGCTGCCCCCTGACCTGGCTGACCCCCTTGGGTTGCTCTGCCAATGTATTGATACCATCCCATAGCTCCTGCCGAATCGAGACCCTCTGACGACTTGCCGACTAACTGGCCACAACAAGCTGCGGTCTGTAGCACTGAACAAACAAAAAACAAAACGCTCAAGCCTTACGACCAGAGAAGGATTTCAGCAAACCACCACCTCATGCTCAGTATCCCCTCCAACCTTCACGCCTCCCTGCCGACCGACTCCCTGGACGACGACTCTGTTCACACAAAACCCAGCACGGTTCTACCCCACGAAACTGTGACTTCCCAAACAAGCCTTTCCCCTAGAGCTAGACCTAAGACCAGGAAGTTTGAGAAAGAAGCCGCAGCTCAACTCTTCCAGCTCTGCCCAGGCTGGGGAGTCCTCCTTAGGTGCAGTGCGGCTCCTGCTGTTTCTCTCTTCCCTCTATCAGAGTACAGAATTCCTGGCAACTGGTATAGAACCAACCTAGAGGCTTTACAGTTGGCAAGCTAACTAGCGGCCTTATTTCTGCCTTTAATCTCCCACAAGGCAGCCTTGCTTTGGATTCTCCGTGACGTAGGCACGCCTCAACAACCCAGGCACATCCTAGGTAGGCTGAAAGGCAGACCCGTTTCTACCACAGCAGGTGAACACAACTGGGTTTTCAACTGTGTGTCCACAGTTCAGATCCTTTTCCAGATTGCAACCTGGCCCAAATCCCGGCTCCTTCCTGCTCGTCTCCTAACCTAAGTGCTTTCTTGTTTGAAATGCCCACAAACCTCCATGTCGTAGCACCTTTGAAAAGTGTCCTGCTGTTGTGTTTTGTGTTGCTTGGAGTCTTTGGGGTCATACTCCCTCCCCTCCCACCCCCAGGGCAGATCTGACTGTTTGCTGAAGTTTTTGTCTCTTGGTCCACAAGTATTTGGAAAGGTCACTGAAAATTGGTCTTTCAGTCTTGGCATTTCATTTAGGATCTCCATGAGAAATGGGCTTCTTGAGCCCTGAAAGTGTATATTGTGTGTCTCATTTGTGAACTGCTTCCTGCTATATAGAACTAGCTCAAAAGACTGTACATATTTACAAGAAACTTTATATTCGTAAAAAAAAAAAAAAAAAAGGAAATTGAATTGGTTTCTACTTTTTTATTGTAAAAGGTGCATTTTTCAACACTTACTTTTGGTTTCAATGGTGGTAGTTGTGGACAGCCATCTTCACTGGAGGGTGGGGAGCCCCGTGTGACCACCAAGATGCCAGCAGGAAATACCGTAACACAAAATTGCAGTCAAAAGCTTATTAGCATCAATCAAGATTCTAGGTCTCCAAAAGTACAGGCTTTTTCTTCATTACCTTTTTTATTCAGAACGAGGAAGGGAACACAAGGAACAATTCAAGATCCACCTTGACAGGAATGAACTTTGTTGTTGAACAATAGTGAAATAAAGCAATGATCTAAAAATGTTTGCTTTGGTGCAGTGACCTCTTCTTTTCTTGAGAGACCATAAAATACTATGCTAGTGTATCAGTGCAGGCCCATTACATGGATGAAACCTTCTTGCTTTGTGGAGAGGAGACTATTCCTCTGGGGTGGCTTGGGGAGAGCCACACGGTGGTGAGAACATGCTGCTGTTCTGGAATTAAGAGATTGATGATGTTTTCTGCCAAAAGTGTGACGTAGAAGTTTGATCAATACTTTCAATGAACCATGAATTGGCTATTGAGGTCATTTTATAGGACTGCAGAGCTAAAAACTCTTTAACCAAATAGGCCATCTTGGAAGGATTGCTCAAGACTGGATTACCCAGTTCTATAATGGCAGCCCACCAGGAAAGCAGGTCAATTTAAGATTTCTTTTGGGGTTAGAGGGTGTTGGTGCACCACGGTGTGCTACAGTGGTGGGCCTCACACTTGGGGCAGCCACTTCTCCCCCCCCCCCGCAAAAATAAAAAATGTATTTTATCTATTATGCTGAGGCCACCTAGAGTTTAATAATGTAGCTAGATTTCTTTGGAGGGAAGAATTCAAATAAAACGTAATTAAAAATGCAAATACTTCTATTTTTAGCTAGATACATTTTTATAGTCTGCAAGGTAAATTTTTATCTCATTTTTTAGTTTGTAAGTATAAACTTGCTTGATTCCAGACTAATATCAGTTTTGGCAAACGGTGATTTTTTTTTCTTCATGTTGCTTGTTGCTTTAAGTCTTTGATTTTTTTTTTTAATTTTCGAATAAAGTCATCTGACCACAGTCAACATTTGTCTTGCAGGGTTGCATCTGACATTGCTTGTGATGGGAACCCTAGATGCAATTCTGTTCCTCTTTTCTATTTTACTGTTGGGCATAAAATCTGCCACAAGGCTATTATGGTAAGAATGAAAATAATTCAGAAGAAGAGGTGAAATGTTGGAGCCTTTCTTTCATCACAGCATTAGAAAAATGTCCATTAAATACCAACCAACCATTTCAGTTACTGTCTTGAGGATTCTAGGCAGCAACAGAGAACTTCAAAAGCTATGTAAACATAATTTGGCTCTGAAAGGAATGCAGCCAGAAAGGGTCTTTGGACCCTAAGGAATGAACTCAAAGAATCAACAAATTACTCAGTTGAGTAAAACCATAAAATGTGACCCATAAAATGTGGCCCAGCCTTTCCTGCTGCCACTCCTGTTTAAGGACAAAGGTAGATGTCATGTTTCCCTGTGCTCACAATTTAATTTTCACTAAATGATTGCATAGCAAATTCCATAGCCATGAGACTTTAGGATTTGGAGGCTTAGGCCAAAAAGAGACTATTTGCTTAATAGGACTTTCTTAAGAGTTGGCCTCTAGGGCTACCTTCTTTCAGGTCCCCTCCTGCTGTGGGAGTTTTTCTGTCTTAATAAACTCCTACTTTATCACCAAAATAATAATAATGATAATAATAATAATTGGGCCTCTTGAATGTGATTTGCTTTAGAAAACATTCATGCAGATTTAAGTCTAAAGCGTTAAGGGTGGGCCTACTGGGGTGAGACCAGCTAAGCTTCCACTCTTAAAATAAATTGGCTTGTTCCAGTGGTTCTAAGCCATGGGGAGATTTTGCTTCCCTTCTCCTAGAGAACACTTGACAATGTCTGGAGACATTTTTGGTTGTCACAACTTGGGATACTACTGGTATTCAATGGGTAGAGGTCAGGGATGCTGCTCAACCTCCTACAATGCACAGGACAGCCCCCACCATAAAGAATTATCCAGCCCAAGCTTTAATAGTGCCAGGGTTGAGAAACTTTGTTCTAGTTTTAGTCAGTTCCTTCCTTGGCAATTTACTGCTAATGATGTCGAAAGTATGAGGATTGTGGCTCCAGGCAGTGTTTATATGAGGAAAATATTTTAATATTTGCCTAATCAAATGTTGAAGCTTTATATCCTGAATCTGGGAAGAGTGGAGGTAGTGGAAATATAGTCCCAATGTTGGAACTCTATTTGTCCTGAAGTGGTTATTAGAGGTAGACAAACGAACTTTGAAAGTGACTTTACTACTCAGACTATCTTTCAGAAAGCCACACACAAAAAGGGAAGGAGCTATAAAAAATGAGAAATAAAATTTTTTAACCTGGGGTACCCACATCTGGAGCTGTCTCCTGTGTTCGCATTGGCCGTTGAACCTTCCAAGTGGGATGGGTGAATTTACTCTTGGAGGAGAGAAGGTATCTGTAAGGGCTGGCTGGCATCCTCATCCAGGCAAAGGCCTTTTAGTTGAACGAAAAACAAGATGATGTAGTTTGTGGAAGCCAACCCTGAGGTCGGAGTCCAGTGGTTCCTATCGGTGACAGCACCTGGGCCCCAGGGATCTTCTCCTAAGGGTTGGCTCATGTCAATGATGATGACTCTTAGGAGGACCCTGTGGCTGTTTTTACAGTTAGTTGGGATGACTTGGGTTTTAGAAAAGATGTATACAAGTCTAACTTCTTTGCTTTCTCCTTAAGATAATTACGGTCAGCATTCCAAGCTTCTGTTTCTCCACAGATTTGCTGGTCAAGAGAGGTGCTGAGGGATTCCTCAGAAGGGGGATGATTTGATGAGTGGTCCAAGGTCACACAGCCAGTCATCAACTGAATTGGATCAACATCCCTGATCTCTGACCAGTGTTTGCTGGGGGAAGGGATGGTGGAGGAATAACCCTCTCAGACATGATCACACCAGGCTTGTGACATGGTCTCTGAGCATTTTCTACTTCCCTCACATTCATACCCATAAGTGAAGCCAAAGGAAGGGATATAGCCTTGCCTGGGTCCTTTCATCTTTGGCTTCAGTATTTTGATAAACGTTTCTATTTACACTGCAATGCTGATTTACATTTTTGTAATTTCCAGGCCTTAATTTTATGGCTCTACAAATTCATCTGTAGTATCCACTTCCAGAGGGGGAAAAAATGTATCTTCATTCCAAAGCAATTTGAGTTATGCTTTAACTGTGTAAATCCTCACCCATAACAGGAAATTCTAATGGAGAAACCACTATCTTGGTCATAAGATACCCTAATTTGACAGGTGGTTTTGCCCCCTGAATTAAGCAAAACAGGTTCTCCTTTTTTACCTCTATAAAATCATTTTATACATCAAATATACTATCAGCTTCTGGACCATAATGGAACTTTTGTGTTGCTTTTTAAAATGAAATCTTTCAAATATTCCAACAGATGTGGTTGGAGAGTATGGTCTCTGCCCCCGGTGTCCTCGGTTTTTTGGGTGTGCCTGCTCCCCTTCACCTCAGGGTTACCTCATCTGGGAGACTGCCATGGTCCTGGTGCTTGGAGGACTCTTCTAGGGTGACTGGTTCCTGTAAACTAGATTTTTTTTTAATACTGAAGTTTCAGCTTGTGTTTCTGCACTTGTGGGTAAAGCTCACTTGCATGCTGGCTTTCCTAACTTCTGGCTGTTTCCACCTGTAGCCTGGGGCTCAGCTTCCCCAGCCCTGACACAGGCCAGCAGCCAGATGCTCTGATCCTGTGACAGGAAGGGCAGCGCTCTTCTGGGCCTACTCATGCAGGGAGCCTCCTGCTCAGGTGTGACAGCCTGTTCCTGGAGCCCAGAGCTGGGTTCTCCCCAAACTCTCACCATAGGTAGAGGGGCTATGTTCATAGCTCACCAACAGGGCAATGGCTTATTTCTTTTTGTTTGTATCTTTTTTTATACTTTAGGCTTGTCTATGTACTTTCAAACATTTTATCCTATTTTGGAAAGGGGATTGTTGTGTCTATTCCTTAGTCTTTAGTAATCCCTAGAGTCCCTAAAATCTAGAGTTCCTATAACACTCGGGTTTTGAGGGTAAGATGGGAATTATCCAGCCTAGAGTACTTTCCAGGCTGCTTTCTACCTCAAGTGGACCAGATGACCCAGAGCTTCTCTCTTTTTTTTTTGTTTGGAGTCTCACTCTATTGTCCAGGCTGGAGGGCAGTGGCACGCTCATGGCCACCGCAGCCTTGCCCTTCTGGGCTCAGGCGATCTTCGGCCTCAGCCTTCCAAGTAGCTGGAACTACAGGCATGAGCCATCACACTCAGCTAATTTTTGATTTATTGTAGAGATGAGGTCTCGCCAAGTTGCCCAAGTGGGTCTTGGACCCGCAGGCTTAGGCAGTCCTCTCACCTTGGCCTCACAAAGTGCTGGGATTATAGGTGTGAGCCACTGCACCCGGCCTTCTCTTTTCTGCTAAATTTATTTTAAATGTTTCTTGATGCCTAAGAAGAAAAGGCTTAAAGGAATACCTGTAACCTACCTTTCTACGAGTAAGGACAGCGCCCTTCAGTCAAGAACAGTTCTGACTCCAGAAACATCTGGGATCTCACAAGCCAGTGTCACAACTCCAGTCCCCTGGACAGGTTGACTGTGATCAAGAGGAAGCAAAACCTCTGGCCTCGGGATGCCGTGACTGAGCAGGCTTGGAGAGGGCTCAGTTTTAGGGCTTCCAAACTGGTGAGTGGGTGGTCACAGGTATAGCCCTCAGCCCTCGGGTCAGGTGGAACAACCCTGTCCACTCAGGTGCCACAAGGTTAGTACTCAGTATAACTCTAGAAGAGTTCCAGTCTCTTCTCCAAATGACCGAATAAAATCAAAGCTTCCTCCAAGCACATGTCCAATTATCTTTACAAAGCTTTATTGAAACGTGTATGTCAAGGTGACACCATGTTTTGAAAACAGTAACAAAAAAAGGTACCCCAAACTCAGGTTTACCAAATAAACACTGGGAACCAGGGAGCTCATCCCTCTCCCAGCAGGAACAAAGGGCATAACGATAGCTTCTGCTGACTGGGTGACAGGAATCTGTGCTAACAGGCACATCTGTGGCATCTCCTGGGAAACTGAGCAGAGAGCAAAGAGGTCTGCTTTGGTCCAAAGGACGTCTTCCCGACCTGAACTCAGAATGAACTGGTGTCACATTCTAAGTTCCTGCAGCCTTCTTTGCTAACTAGGGACAGAGGTCCCGAGCAAGGTAGCACAGGCTGCAAAAGAAAGGGGAGGTGCTTCTCCAAAGTTTCCATGGTAGCACTGTCACCTCATTACGATTGGAACAGAAAGTCAGACAACCTTCCAGCTAACAGTGGTCAGTTCTCAGGATCATCCAGCTTAATGGAGAAATCCAGCAGTGGGTTTAAGTCTGTTCTGGGAACAGATTATTGCTGAGCACAATTCACATGATCTATAGTCTAGTCGTGGCGACTTATAAATTGCCTTGAGACTGTACAGACAGCCACCTCTGGTTTAAAAAAAGTACTTAGTGCACATAAGTGTAAGAAACAACTGGGAAGTAACCTATTGCTTTGATTTTAAAGGACAGGCAAGACCAACATTGTACTTACTCTTAGTTTCACAGCCAGGCCTCAAAAGGGGATAATGGCCTTAAAAACACATAAACAATAAGTTTTGTGTGGCTTCAGTCCCCACTTCCCAGAATTTTACTAGCAAAGTAGCTCGTATTTGCCTTTGGCTTGAGAAGCAGCTCCACAGCCAGCTGAGAGGACATAGGTTTAGACCTGCACCAGCCTCATGCACTGCGGTGCTGCCCCTTCCTCCTTTCTCAGACTTGACAAGCACCCTATGGCTCAAAGCCACAGGGTGCTCAGAGGACTGTTACAAATGGAGGCTCTTCAGGAGCTGTGGAGCCTGGACAAACCTTCAAGTAGGACTAGGGCAGGTGTGAAATGTCTTATAAAGAGTGTGAAATGAGAAATTTAGTCCATTCCCTCTGGTGGAAAGCATGCATGCGTGGAGCCTGGTGGTGCAAATTGCTTCCTGGGGCCCGCCGCCACCTCCCAGCTCTTCATATGGGCTTGTATAACAAGGTGGTGACGTACTTTTTCTTGTACCGGTGGGTTGCACTGAGCACCATCACACCGTCCTGAGGAAGAAGGCAGAAGTTATCAAAGGCAGAACTAGGCCAGGGACTTGTACTTTAGAGTACATGAGAATCATTCAGGGATTTAATAAAAACACAAGTTCCTAGGCCTATCTTCAGAACCTGGGCCCAAGGGCTTGCATCAGGTCTTAGAAGCTGCGCTTTAGGTCAGTTAATTCCCCCAGTAATTCTGCTGCTAGGGGTCCTCAGAGCACACACTGAGAAACACACATCTAACAACAGACATGCCATTACCTTGATAGACAGCGCATAAAGGTGGTTCAACATGACGTGATTTGGCTCAGGGAGCAAAGCTGGGTCACACTGTGAGGGGAGAAAGGCAGATGTCAGCATTTAGGATTTGGAAACCAAGATTCTCCTTTTTATTTCATAGCCCTGGATATCAGAAGAAAGGAGGCAGACTCTCACACCGACCCCTCTTCCTAAGTCAGGCTGCACAGGGCTTGCCCAAGATGACAGGTGAGGTGAGGGTGCTATGCCCTCCAGCCTGAGGGAGTTCTCTGCTTGCCTGCTATAGGCATGTGTGTCTCTGGTCAGGCCTGTACCCTGGCTTCTCAAGAATGGGCTGTGATTCTATCCTTCATAGAGGGAGAAGCAGGAAGAAAGTATAGGGCAACAACACTGTGGTGGCCTTTTGCTAGTATGCCTCTGGCCATGGCCCCTGTTTTAAGGCAGGGGGTGTGTACATGGTCACCCCACACTAGTGGGAAGCTCTGCAGCCCTGGCCCTAAATCACCTCAAGATCCAAGGCATTTGTGGTCCCAAACAGATGGTGTAAAACCAAACACTCCAGATCTACCCAGTGTGCAGGGCTGCTGGGGAGGTGTGACCAGATCTTTCTAAATGAAGAAGCTGGAGAGAGTCTAGGAAGCCGCATCCTAGCATGCCCTGAGGTGATTCCAAGCTCAGATTTGGGAGAGAATAGCCTGAATCCCACCAGTTTTCTCAAAAAGAAAGGTAGAGGCAGTATGAAGATAGACAGCTAAGAAAGCCAGATCCTCATCTCAGCTCTGCCACCACTGACTGGAAGATTTTGGGTATTGCACTGGACCGCACTTGGTCCCAAGCTCTAGGCTTCAGCTCCCAGAGGTTGGGCTGGTCATTCTATCAACGAACATCCAGTGAGCCCCTGCTGGAGGCCGTGCAGGGTAGCTGATGAGAACACCAGCTATGCAAGGATCTGGCACCAACCTGCCTGATCTGAAGGTTGGCCCAGCCATTTATTATTTGACCTTGGGAGGTTTTAAAATTAATTTTTAAAACTGCCATAAAAAGTGTGTATTTTTATTATGTACAAAATGTTAAAAAAAAATATGTATAACATTGTGAAATGGCTAAATCAAGCTCAATAACATATACATTACCTCACATATCATTTTTTGTGGTAAGAACACTTAAAATTTACTCTTTGTACACAGTTGATGGGTATGTAAATTAGTATAGCCATTATGGAAAACAGTATGGAGGCTCCTCCAATAATCAAAGCTACACACCCAGCAATCCTGCTGCTGGGATATATCCAAAGGAAATGAAACCTGTATGTCAGAGAGACATGTGTATTCCCATGATCACTGCAGCATTCACTGATGGATGAATGAATTCTTTTTTTTTTTTTTTTTTGAGTTGGAGTCTCACTCTGTCACCCAGACTGGAGTGCAGTGGCTGCTCCCGGCCACCGCAGCCTCGTCCTGCTGGGCTCCAGCGATCCTTCCGCCTCAGCCTTCCAAGTAGCTGGAACTACAGGCGTGCGCTACCACGCCCGGCTAGTTTTTTTGTTTTTTGTTTTTTGATTTATTGTAGAGATGAGGTCTTGCCAAGTTGCCCAGGTGGGCGGGTCTCGAACCCGCGGGCTCAGGCAATCAACTCACCTCAGCCTCCTAAAGCGTGGGATTACAGGCTAAGCCACCGAGCCCAGTTGAATTTTCTTTAAAAAAAAAAAAAGCAAGCAACTCTTGTCACATGCAGTAAAG
>CAUYQG010139151.1:0-13605 GCA_963574415.1 Tarsius wallacei | reverse complement strand
AAGTCTATCCAGGTTGCTGTGAAGTTCATGATTTTGTTCTTCCTTATGACTCCATAATATTCCATTGTGTAGATGTGCCACATTTTTTTTATCCAGTCCTCTTTTGATGGGCAGCATAGTTGGTTCCATGTTCTTGCTACTGTGAGCAATGCTGCAATAAACATAAGTGTTTATATTTTTTATAGAGTGATCTGAGTTCTTCTGGGTATATTGCCAGTAGGGGGATTGCGGAGTTGGTCGATTTTTAGATCTTTTAGGAACTGCCACACTGTTTTCCACAGAGGCTGTACTAGTTTACACTCCCACCAACAGTGTAGAAGTGTTCCCTTTTCACCACATCCTCTCCAGCATCTGTTGTTTTTTTGAGTTATTGATGATAACCACCCCAACTGGAGTTAGGTGTTACCTCAGTGTAGTTTTAATTTGCATTTCTTTGATGACTAGTGAGGCTGAGCATTTTTTCATGTATCAATTGGCTGCTCATATGTCTTCTTTTGAGAATCGTCTATTTATCTTTTTGCCCACTTTGTAATGGGGCTGTTTGTTTTTTTCTTTGTGGCACGTTTGAGTTCCTTGTAGATCCTAGATGTTAGGCCTTTGTCAGATATACAGTTGGCAAATATTTTTTCCCAGTCTGTGGGCTGTCTCCCTGCTCTCTTGATGGTTTCTTTGGCTTTGCAGAAACTTGTCAGTTTGATGAGGTCCCGCCCTTATGGCATGTGCGCTTAGTACATAAAAAAAAAAATTTTTTTTTTTTTTTGAGTTGGAGTCTCACTCCGTCGCCCAGACTAGAGTGCAGTGGCCACCCCCGGCCACCACAGCCTCGACCTGCTGGGCTCCGGCGATCCTTCCGCCTCAGCCTTCCCGGCTAATTTTTTTATTTATTGTAGAAGTGAGGTCTCGCCAAGTTGCCCAGGTGGATCTCGAACCCGCGGGCTCAGGCAATCCACTCACCTCAGCCTCCCAAATGCGCGGGATTACAGGCTGAGCCACCAAGCCTGGCTTATTTTTAAAATTTTAAAGATGTGGGGTACAATTCAGGGTATGTAAGTTCTTATTTGGAATTAGCATACCAAAGTATAGCCTCACTGTTGGGATCACACACATATGCACAATGTTGATCATACTTTACTGATTTCATGATCTCGACAATATTCTGATGTAAATAGTTTTGTTTAATGAGATCTTCAGTATTGATACTTTTTCCATTTATTCAAATACTGAGATAAATTTGTGGTCAAGTCACAATCCTGATATTCAAACAGCTTTCCTTATTATAGGGTTTTTCAGGTTGCCAATCTAAACCCATTAGTTTGTGGTAAAATTATATTTGTGTGTGTGTGTGTGTTATACACATACATATATGTGAATACACATATACAAATTTACAATTGGTCCTTGTCATTTGTGGATTTAATATTTTGAATTTTCCTACTTGCAAAGATTGATTTGTAACCCTCAAATAAACAGTAGCTGTGCTTTTGCATTCATTTGTGGATATACTTAGAGCTTCAGAAAATTTGAGTTGCCCAACTCTTGTGTTCCCAGCTGAGGTTGAATAAGGTGACACTCTACCTTCTTGTTTCAGTTCTCATAGTGTAAATAAGTGTCCTTTTCACCATCTATTTACTGATATATTTATTGAATTTTTGAACTTTTTGTTGGCTATTTCACTGTTTAAAATGGCCCCCCAGTGTAGTGCTTAAGCATTTCTAGAAGGCTGTTATGCGCCTTAAGGAGAAAATGCCATGTTTGATAAACTTTGTTCAGGCATGAATCATAGTGCTATTGGTTGTGAGTTTGGTGTTAATGAATCAACAATATATATTGAATTAGATTTCTTGAAACAGAAACACACACAAAACAAGATTATATATTGATCAATTGAGAAAAAATATTGTACCAGAGGCTCAAAGAAACCTAACCCTGTATTACCCTGTGAACAATTCAGTATTACAAACTAAAGTGTTCACAGTGATTTTATAGAACATAACTATCATGAACAATGAGAATTGACTTTATATATAGTAGAAATGATAAGAATGCATTTTATATTGTGAGAAAAAGTTCTATTTTGTGAAGTTTTGTTTCAGATATATATTAGTATAATTATATCGATGTGTCCAGGTCATTATGTAAATCATATTTCTTACTCTTGGTCCTGGTAGAAATGTTTTTACACCATTGATCTATGACAGCATTTAAATTTAAGTTTTCCAGGACGAAAGATTGTATACGTCAACAAAACTAATCTAGAGATCAACCAAGTTGACCTCTATAAATCATTTAACAACAACAACAACAGCAAAATACATTGCAAAATTCTAAATAATGACTCCATTTTAGGAGATCCCCCAAAATTGTTTTATCTGTCAACAGTCCTCAATTCAGATAAATTTCTTTAGAATGGTCACAACTTAGGCTAGTATATCTTAAAGCTTCTCCATTTCTAAGGTGTCAGGGCCACTTCAGGGTTTTGCTTCAGGTCTATTCTACTTCAAGTCAAGCAGACATAATTCTTGTCGGAGGGAAAGCTAGGAAGATTCTTTCCACATGATTTCTTGTGCATGAGAACAACCCTGGGGAAAACACAATCAGGGAAAAGAGAATAGGAAAATTATACGAGCTCCTTAGAGAACTTAGAGAACTCCTCAGAGGACTTGATGTTGATGATCTGCAATGCACTGGTTAGGTTGTTCGTGAGAGTTTGGAGCATATCAAATGTTATTCAGTTCAACACTTGGAGTCAATAAAACTTAAATTATGCAAACTTTTTTTTGGATCTCATCATTGAATCTCATGTTTCCTTATTATCCCCTCTTTAATATCCAATAACAATATCCATTAGAAGAGGTTTTGTTGTAAACCACTGCAATAGAAAGTCTAATATCTTTAGATTGCCCTAATAAAGACTGAAAAGTAGCCTCCAAAACTGGCACTGTGGATGTAATGGAAACAAACAGTACTTGAAATTCATACTTGATCAGTTGCATTCTCTTGCACCATCTAGATTTGCTTTACTCATAATGTGTTTCAGCCCATCAGAAAAAGTAAGGCCAAAATATTAACAATACAGGCTTTTGAAGGTTTGTTTCATTGCATTATATTGTATCATCTTTGGCTTCATCTTTAAAGTTCAGTTTTTATGTTTCTTCTTAGGTAGAAAATTCTTTCCCTGAAGGGATATCATTAACAGTGTCAGTGAGTAGGCGCTAAGGGATGCAACAGACTCTTTTAAAATTATATTAGCCAGTTTTATTGCCCTTTCTGCTGGAATTCCTGCACCTCCCCTGGTGTTGATTGGCCCCTGATAGACTGACTCTTGATTGGTCTCTGCTAAGGTGAAACAGCCCCTTTTCGTGTTGTGTTTGACATTAGGTTGTGGTCCATTAAAGTCCTTGCAATCTAGCAAAAACGAATTGAAGTTCCCATAAAGCCAATTTCCTCATTTTAAGCGATTTCCATAGACTTATGCTCGGGTCTCCCCAGTTCTTTTGGGAGGTAAAACTCTCTGAGGTTGTCTATTTCAAGCAGGTGCCTCTCATTCTAAAGAACTGTGGCTAGAGTGAAGAATGATTTTGAAATTTCCAATCTTACCTCTTCCCACCTGGCTTCCCTGCTTACCAGACGGCTTAAATGTGTTGCTGTGTCACTGTTGTACATTGACTCAGCTAGACTCTGACCTTAGATTTACCTCAGAGTGCTCAAGCCAAAGGAAATAGTTAAGCAGGAGCTAGAGCAAACAAATAGGCCCACATGCCTTATATGTTTACTGTAATCACCTGCTCCAATGGAGGCAATGTTCATGCAACTAGGAGTTCTTTTTGCATTTATAAAAAAATTTCTGAATATATCTAATAGCGAAAGTAATTGTTACAGGGAACTGTGGTTGCCTCAGGGAAGATAAACTGGATGGCTGGAGTCAAGGGAGGGAGAGAAAAGAAGGGTGACTTACATTTCACTAAATGACCTTTTGGATTTTGTGCAATGGGCAGGTATTATCTATTCAAAAATAGAAAGAAAAAAAGTAAGTAAAAAGAAAGAAAAAGAGCAGGGAAAAATAAGCGGTTCTGCTCAACTAATTTGAGAGGAAAACATAGGCATACTGGTTTTTAGGAGAACTTTTTAAAAAAGTTATTGTGGGTTGGCTTCTGGTGAGTTTCAGGCTTTCTGAACCTAAGGAAAACCTTGGGGTGGGGGATCCCTGGATGAACTTTGAACTCTACACTTGCTCATGTAGCATCAAGGTGTGTGCCATTTTGGATCTCAGGTTTATTTGGGTGTTTATAAAAGAATTAAAAAAATAGGAATGGATGCTAAAGACTATAATTTAAAATTAATATATATTAACCCTCTTTTAATAAATGAGAAAGCTGATGCTGAGGGATCATACTAAGAAGCACTCAAGGTTACAAAGGAGAGCAAGAGCTGGTATGATGCCAGGTGGGGGCTCTTTCCTCAACACAGTAATAGTTCGTGACTTATTAGAATAGAGAATAGTACTTGTGACTGAGTTGATGAATGTATGCATGCTTACAGGTAGATGTTGATGTTGGTATCAGGAAAGCCCGAAGATTCTTTGTGATGAAGTGTTTTAAATTTTTAAAAAAGTCAGAATGAGAACAATTGCACCAAGCGAAAGACAGCATATAGTATAGTCCAACCTCATTTCACCACTAGAGTGGAAGTTTGGATGAGAAAGAACAGATTTTATGCAGAGACGGCCAGCTTAGCTAACAGTCTTATGTATTCCAGTGTAAGAATTATGGGTTTTGGTCTCCTTGTCAGTGTGTGTTTGTTTTTGTGCCCTCGGGAAAGTGGAAACAGAAACAGTGAGATCTTTCCAGAAGTGGAGGCTAAATGGCCTGGTCTTCCAAGACTTCCAAGAAGTAGGCTATTAGGAAAATCCTTTATTACAATGGGATTTTAATTGACTAAAATCTAAATGTTCTTGTGAGTCTAGATTAAAAAAATGAGAGAAAATAAAATTGTACTCTGATATAGATACTAGTTCTTAAGAAATAGGAATCCTAGCAACAAGAGGAATATATCACTCTGAAGGAGTTTTATCATTGGAACTGTGATAAGTTGTGCCCACGGAAGCGGCTGTGATCTGGGTCAGAGGTGACTTGATTGGTCCATTTTTCTTGCATTCAGCAAGAGCTCCTGAAGTCATCTCCCTGACATGGCTTGTGTCTTTGTGATCCATCGGCATGTGGCTGCCAAAATGTACTATAGAAGATGTACTTCTGATATGATCAGTATTGCTTAAAGTTTTATCATGACTCCCTGGCATAAAGTCAAAACTTCCTGATGAGTCTTGCAAAGTTCTTCATGGGCCAACCCCTGTTAGCATCTCAGCCTCATTTTCTGCCATTCTCCACGAGCCTGAAAGAGCCCACCTCTCTCTATTGCTTGTAATTCCTTGAATGTACTGAGGCCTGCCATGTCTCTGTAATCTGGTTGCTTGTAATTGCAAGGTCTCCTTTTAAAAACGCATTTCTTGCCTGTGTTTGATATTTCAGCTGAAACATCATTTCATCTATTATTTATTCATCAAAGATTATTGTTATTGGGGATAAAGATGAATAAAACATCACCCTACCCTGGAGGAGCTTTTAGTCAATGGATGATAGGTATGTAAACAGATAAATGAGTTATTTACAGATCAATGTACAGGTAACAGTACATAGAAGTGGAAAAGAAAATATTCTTTGATCCCTCCAGGCTATTAAAAAGTCCTTACTCAGTGCTCCCATACTCACTTCCACAATCTCATATCATTTGAATCCTAATCATTGGCTCATTTTCTCCTCTAGCGAGAACCACCTCAATAATTTCTAAATCTCTAGCCCCTAGCACATATCGGCCTATGAGAAGTACCCCCAAAATGTTTACTTTCTAAGTGAATAAGTAATAGTGATTACATCCAGCAAATGCTGGAATTCTGTGTCATCCTGCCAATGGTAGGAAGCTGGACCCAGAAGTCAAAGGGAATCAGATATAGCAAGGCCAACCTACCCATAAACTCAAATCACAAAGGAGAAGCCTTCAGGAATCTTGTAAAGGAAGCCATTCTGCAGAGAAGAAAATGGAACAGGTACCAGAAAGAAGTGGAAACATGAAACCTGAGGGCCAAGAAGGAATGTAAAAGAGAGAGAAGTGCTGCTTCAGTCTCTGAGGCAGTAAGGACAGTCCCAGCTAACCCAGTTGAACTTCATTTCTGGAAAAGCTCCATGGCCCTAACAAAATCTCCTGTTTCCCTCATGTATACTCTCTCCACTCTTCTATCGACGGGCTTTGATTGATTGAGCTTAATTAGGTTTTTGTTTCATACAACCCCAATAAATTTAACTTACATGTTATTATTGCACTGAGGTTTTTAGGACAGGACAGGGGAAAATAATTAGCACAAAATTCATGAACTCATGAGGCTACTTCTTCCTACTGAATATATTTTGACCAACTGTTACATGTTTTCATTTTTAAAATATTTCTGAATAAAATCACAAAGAGTTTGTTAATTTTGCTGTCTGAAAATGAAAATGACCTGGACTGCTATAGCCAAGAGAAGAAGTGAAATGAATTATTTGCATCATGTGACTCGTTCTTATTGTTAATTTGCTTTGGTTTAAATGACCTAAACGACTGTTCTGAAGCATCTCCCAGGGAACCTAAGTAGTCCTAAATCCACAGGAATAGGAACATCCAAATCTCTGTAATTATTTAGCCATTTTAGTAAATGGCAATATGACCTAAGAACAACTGGGAAAACTTTGAGTGCGAGCTATAAGAATAAAATATCCTATTCTAATAAAAAGGGCAGATGTATAGGGATATTACTAAAACCAAGAAATTCCTGGGATTCTTGAAGGTAAGGAATAAGATTTGACTGATTATCTTGGAATACAGGTTTAGAATAGGTTAACAAAAATTCACCAAAATGCCAAACTTTTTTAATTACTCAAGGCAAAAAAAAAAAAAAAAGTATTTGGAGATATTCCAAAGACTTCTAAATTTCTTTAAAGCATTTATTTAAAAAAAAGAAATCATTTTTTCCTAGTTTTAGGGAAACATAGACATACTTATTATGTTTAATTGAAGGCACTTCATGTCTTATGTATTAGTACATCTATCTCCTTCCCAATTTTATTCTTTTACTCTTTTGTTAATGATTTTATCACTGATGTGCCAGTTGTTTTAAGTCATCCCCAAATCCTGTTAAGAAAGAATCAGAGGCTTGAAAATGATTATATAAAACAATTTCTTTGCTGGGCACAGTGGCTCATGCCTATAATCCCAGCACTTTGGGAGGCTGAGGTGGGAGGATTGTTTCAGCACAGGATTTAGAAACCAGCCTGGCAACATAGTGAGACCTTGTCTCTACAAAAAATAAAACTTAGCCAGGTGCAGTGGTATGCCCCAGTTCCAGTTACTTGGGAGGATGAGATAGGATTGCCTGAACCTAAGAGGTTGAGGCCACAGTGAGCTGTGATTGTGCCACTGTATTCCGGCCTGGGTGACAGTGTGAGAATCTGACTAAAAATGAAAAAAAAAAAAAAGAAAGAAATAGAACAAAAAGAAAAAAAAAATTCCTATTGAAGCTATGTTAACAAACCTCTCACAATTATTTCTTTATGTCGGGAAGAAACACCCCACCATAAAGAAGACAGGAAAGCCCCCATATGTTGGTAGGGGACTGTAGACTGTTCCCGGAGCAGTAGACCTTTGTTGTTCCTTCTGAATATAATTTTTCAAACAGTGCACAGTCTAAAATTCTGGGCAATAAAAAAGGCTATGACTGGTTTTACTATACGCAGGATATTAATGATTATAAGTACTTACTGCTAATAAATGTTTTCATAATGAATAACTAATATCTTATATATCCTTACTTACAGAGGATGCAAGCCAAACCCCAAGACGGATCTTGAAGCTAGGATTTAAGTTCTGCTTCCAATGTGCTTAAACCAATTCTAAATTCTAACACTTGGAAATTTGCTTCAGAAACTCTGGTATGCTGTTGGAGGGGGATGTGAAATCTTCAGAAGAAAGCTAGCAGTGATGTGTGAGCTGTGAGAAAAAGATGTGCCATTAACCAACCAACCCTTCTTTAATTGCCAGATTCCTTGGTTCTCCACACTCCTTTGGAAATAGCCTCAGTGGAACTCTGTATTCTCAAACAGCCCTTACTCTTTGGCTCGAAGATTCTCTTTTCTACAAAACTTGTTGGATTTTTCTTGCTTTGTTTTAGAAAAGGATGTCACAATTTGATTTCCCCCCCAAAGAAGCAAATAGTTGTGAGCTTTCAACGAAGAATGACATCATTTAAAATAGAGAGACACCACATATATTCACTTTGAACTTTATTCTGTGATCCAAGTTATATTCTGTCCATGCTGATTTTCTTATGAGTATTCAAGTTATGGAAAGGAGGATGGCTTAAAAATGCCCTAGAACTTTTTCAAAAAGAATTCACCCTGACTGTTAAAAATGAGGTAATTAGACATTCTGGACATGGGTGGCTCTTTGTTATTATGGAATTATTGTTAGTTGTTTTAATTGATATAATGATTTCTTGGATTTTTAAGAAAGAGTATATATTATATTGATATATGACATAAAATATTTGTGAATAAAATAATATGATGTCTGAGATTTGCTTTGAAATAATATGGAAGGAAGAAGCAGATTGGGATATGGGTCAATTAAGATTAACCATGAATTGATCATTGTTAAAACTTGATTCTAGGTACAGTTCATTATCAATTCTGCCTACTTTTGCATGTATTTAAATTTTTCTGTAATAGAAGGCATTAAAAAGTGTCTTAAAATACTCTTTAGACAGTTTATGATCTCCTTTGGGTGGCTGTTCAGTCAGGTCTCGGATCTAGTTAACCCTAGGGTTGAGTAGGGAGAGGAACAAGACAAGTCACAGAGTTGCTTATTGTGTGTGTTACTGTGTGCCTTTTTGTTTTTTTTTGTAACTGTGTGTTTGGTCATATGTATATGTAGGTCATTAAATGAAAATGTGAAATACATATAAAAGCTTAATATTGTACACATTGTTTTAAAATAGGCCATGTATAATAGTTTCAGAACATAAAAAGAATAAACATAATTAAGAGGTCTTTTGAAGTGCTGTATTTCTTTTTATAACGATGTTCTCAAAGACGAAGTTTTAACCAACTTCTCTTTGTCTGTCTCTCTGATATTACTGAATTTCAGTAATAGGAACTCCATTTTAAGGCAATCTCCTGATCATGTTGTATTTTTCTTTCCTAATAGAATTTTTTTTTTTTTTTTTGAGTTGGAGTCTCACTCTGTCGCCCAGACTGGAGTGCAGTGGCCGCTCCCGGCCATCGCAGCCTCGACCTGCTGGGCTCCGGTGATCCTTCTGCCTCAGCCTTCCAAGTAGCTGGAATTACAGGCGCGTGCTACCACGCCCGGCTAATTTTTTGATTTACTGTAGAGATGAGGTCTCGCTTGCCCAGGCGGGTCTCGAACCCGCGGGCTCAGGCAATCCACTCACCTCAGCCTCCCAAAGGCGCGGGATTACAGGCTGAGCCACCTAGCCCGGCTCCTAATAGAATTTGTGAACTCCCTCTCGGGCCATGCACCACCAAGTCCACTTGTTTAACCACCAAGCACAACATATTTTAGCTTTTAGTTGGAGTAATACTCTTCCCCAGTTCCTTAGACACGATTAAGCAGAAGATATTTTATAGCTTTGAGCGTGGATTGAGAGGCAGTTCACAATTTCTGTTAGGAAAGAGTTAGTATTTTGTCTAGAACAGATGAGACACGTGTGTGCTAGACTTGAGATCTCCATAGGTTAGAATGAGGAGTCCACGATGTATAAGAGAATAATTAGCCATTTTCTTTCCAGGCCATGGTATTTGAATTACTCATGCTTCTTATCCCTTTTATTAGTTATATGCAACTGTATAATAGATTTGGAAATATCTTTAGTGCTTAAGTTTTTAGCTGTTCTATCTACAGGTTTTCAGGTAAAACATTATTAGTTTTGACTAATCACCGAAAAATGTTTTAAGAAAGATTTAACAACTTTTCTAACATTTATCGAGTTAGTAGCATAGGCAGAAAATAAGATCCTGTTAGTGATATTTTTAGCTTTCAGTTTACCAACCTTCATGTTATCCTAACATTCCCATGAGTTTTAGTAGCAATTTTTATTTTTTACTATAACAAAATCAAATATTTTAAAACTTAGGCATCATGGAACAAGTTCAGATAATGAAGTGCCAACTGGATTTTGGCACCATTCCTTGCATATTTGTCATCAAGAGTCAAAAGTACTAGGAAAGAAGCTAGGCAGATAATATCAGTCTGGTTTTGCATAAACGGAATTGACATTGTACAGTCAGGGCTGTGGAATTCCAGATTATGCCACTACAACTACCACTACCTTCCTCTATAATCAGTTTCAGTAGATATATTGGGTTGAATTAACATCCGGAAATCTTTTACTACAAAGAAACTAAACATTTTTGCCTAAGTCTACAATGTTTAGTCATAGCTCATGTTTATTCTTTTTACGTTCTGAAACTATTATACATAGCCTGTCACTGAATTACTTTCAATTAGTGTTCTTTGTTGAATTTTGTCAGGAAGCATGCCCAACCTTGTGACCAACTAATACAGCATTCGAAGGCATTTTGGAAAGAGTGTTGTACTTCTTTTTATAACAATACTTTCAAAGTTTTAACCAAATTATCTTTGTCTAT
Source organism: Tarsius wallacei (assembly GCA_963574415.1). Taxonomy (NCBI): domain Eukaryota; kingdom Metazoa; phylum Chordata; class Mammalia; order Primates; family Tarsiidae; genus Tarsius; species Tarsius wallacei. The sequence goes on along the minus strand of CAUYQG010139151.1, from coordinate 2,857 downwards.
CTCTCCGATATCACTGAATTTCAGTAATAGGTAACTCCAATTTAAGGCAATCTCTCTGTCATGTTGTAATTCTATTCCCTAATAGAATTTGTGAACTCCCTCTTGGGCCACACACCATCAAGTCCACTTGTTTAACCACCAAGCACAACACATTTTAGCTTTAAGTTGGAGTAACTCTCTTCCCCAGTTCCTTAGACATGATTTAACAGAACACATTGTGTAGTTATGAGCATGACTGAGAGGCAGTTCACAATTTCTGTTAAGAAAGAGTTAGTACTTTACCTAGAACAGATAAGACATGTGGGCTAGACTTGAGATCTCCATAGGCTGGAATAAGGAGCACAAAATGTGTGAGAGAATCAGTAGCCGTTCTCTTTCCACGTATGATTTGTTTATTTCTTGGTTTCTGCCTAATTTACACTCGCCCCACTAAGTTGAAAAAATATTACATAGGCATATTCTTTATTGCTTGCTGGCAACTTTTAGGTAACTTTTTCTTTTTTTTAAGTTGGAGTTTCACTCTATTACCCAGGCTGGAGTACAGTGACATGTTCACAACAACCAAAGTCTCTACCTGCTGGGCTCAGGCGATCCTTCCACCTCTGTCTTCCTAGTAACTGGAGCCACAGGCGTGTGTCACCATGCCCAGCTAACTCCCCCCCCCACCAATTTATTGTAGAGACAAGGTCTTGCCAATTTGCCTGGACTGTTCTTGAACTTCTGGGCTCAGGCAATCCTCTTGCATCTGCCTCCCAAAGTGCTGGAATTACTGGCGTGAGCCACCTTACCTGGCTGAGGTAATCTTAGAACATTATATCAGTTTCAATACTGTGATAATTCATATAGTTGCTCTCTCTAGGAGCCAGTCTGTTTGCTGGTGGCAGCATTGCCAAAGTCATGGACAAAGAACGCTTCTGTGCTTTCTCCTAAATCCAGATGATTGATTTTGAAATTGAGAAGTTTCTGCCATCTTCAGTGAAAGAGCCTAAGGAAAAAGAAAAAGTGGTATGATACTGACACACCATGATCACACAGTTCCCCTCTAGCCACTTCGGGACATGTTGTAATAATGGAAGTATTAATTCTTGCTTGTCATACCATGAAACAAAGACACAACAATGATTATGGTTCTAAATGGCAAGTTCTACTCTGGTAAGTAAATTAGTCTGCTATGTAGCTTTGGCTTTTGAAGAAACATAGAAAAAAAAAAGCAAGAGCAGACACTATTTCAAAATGCACCCAAGGTCATATAGAGTTCAATTGTCCTTCACTTGTTTTTTGGCAGACCAGGACTCTCCCTTGGAGTGTGGCTCCTTTGCTGTGTGGATCTTGGTGATAGAGTGACCATAATTCTTCAGTGGTGATGTTACTATTAGAAGTCAGATTCAACAAATATATAACCCAGTAAGGTAGCCATAGAAAAATATATTCAAGAGCTATTCTCTTCTATTCCAAAGTTATTCTCATAGAATTAGTCATGTCTTCTTGATCCTCTTGACTTGAAATACATTTTAGAAAATACCTATCTTCCTATCGAATAATTCATTTTCTGAATGATAAAATTGGTTCAGAAGGATCTGGGGTTGCCATCTGTACATTTAGTACCCAAATGATGAGAAATAAGCCAGAATAACCATGGCCCCTGGTGCCCAAATACATAAGTTCTCAGCAGTCACCATGGAAAATAAAAAACAAAAACCAAAGACTACTGTTTGCACAATTCCTGACCAAGCACTGAAAATTATATTCTGAAGTGCTTATTAAACATTTTCAGACACATATTAACATTCTTATTAATATTAACCTGATCTTGGTTCAATAAACTCATGCCACAAAGAAATGTGACATCTGTGGTATATTTAAGCTCGGTAATTGGGTCACAAGAAAACTAAACAGAGACCTAAACTCACTTGGAAATGTTTACTTTTATTTAAAAACAGAATTCTCAAGTGCCTCTCTGCTTTCTGATTTCATTCAGGACAAGAATGAAAATACTGAAATATGGCAGGATTTCTAACAGAATGAAAAGCCAAGAAACACTGAAAACACAGTGTTGAGATTTCCGGTTTAACTTCCAGGACAAAGAGATTCATTGTCGATTTTTATCATCTCTGCTACATAGATACCTGGATAAACAAAAGCTGTCGACCTCTATGGGGTCACTTGGTGCCCATTTTGGCTCTGATTTTGCACTGCTCTTCGCAGTACGGTGCTGGGATGAATCCAAAACCTCTTTTCACCACAATGACTCCTAAACATTCCCAAAGGAAGAACTGGAAAATATTTGGAATTTTTCTTCTATAGTTTCACATTAGTTTATTCTCAGAACATTTATCATTTGGGTTTTAAGGCACATGTTGGGCAAAGAAATATGAATGAAGCATTTAACCACTTTTTCTCCTTAAAGAGCAATATCATATTTTTGTTAGTATAGTGTTTGTTTTGTTTTGCTTTGACAAATGGCTTCTGTGAAAATTTCAGTATGTCTTTCTTTTTGGATTTAAGTTTCAATTCCAGGCAGTGAAAACAAACACCAAAGCATGACTTTTTTGTGTGTGTGTTGGGGGGTCTCACTCTGTCACTCAGGTTGGAGTGCAGTGGTGCAGTCATGGCTCACCACAGTCTTGAACTTCTGGGCTCAAACGATTCTTCTCTGCAGCCTCCTAAGCAGCTGGGACTACAGGTGTGTGCCACCATGCCTGGCTAATTTCTTAATTTTTTTTTTATTTTTTTATTTTTTATTTTATTATGTTATTGTGGGGTACAGTTAGGGGTTAGGCATACAAAAATATTTCGTTCAGGTACCCTTGTTGATAAGAGGTGTCTCCCCATCCTCAGATAGATACCCACCACCATT
>CAUYQG010139150.1:0-10349 GCA_963574415.1 Tarsius wallacei | reverse complement strand
GTCGCCCAGACTGGAGTGCAGTGGCCGCTCCCGGCCACCGCAGCCTCGACCTGCTGGGCTCCGGCGATCCTTCCGCCTCAGCCTTCCGAGTAGCCGGAATTACAGGCATGCGCTACCACGCCCGGCTGATTTTTGATTTATTGTAGAGATGAGGTCTCACCAAGTTGCCTAGGCGGATCTTGAACCCGTGGGCTCAGGCAATCCACTCACCTCAGCCTCCCAAAGGCGCGGGATTACAGGCTGAGCCACCGAGCCCGGCTGTGCCCATTCATTTTATTTGCCTCAATAAAATGTGCTTCTATATGATGACATTAATCAGTAAATGCTTTGTGATTTACACTGTTTGTATGATATCATTGTCTATGAGTTGAAGGCTTTTAGCTAATATTCCTTTAGAAACAAGTTCCTTTTGTTGAAGACTGACTTTTTCTTAGCATGCTGAAATGCTTTTTGCCTATTCTTTAAGTATAAATGTGAGCTTTGTGATTTTTCAAAAACACTGCAAGATTTTCCATGAACTTGTGTTTTTTTTTGTTTGTTTGTTTTGTTTTGAGTTGCAGTCTCACTCTGTCGCCCAGACTGGAGTGCAGTGGCTGCTCCCGGCTACCGCGGCCTCGACCTGCTGGTCTCTGGCGATCCTTCCGCCTCAGCTTCCAAGTAGCTGGAACTACAGGCGCGCGCTACCACACCTGGCTAATTTTTTTGATTTATTGTAGAGATGAGGTCTCGCTAAGTTGCCCAGGCGGGTCTCGAACTTGCGGCTTCAGGCAATCCACTCACCTCAGCCTCCCAAGGCGCGGGATTACAGGCTGAGCCACCGAGCCCGGCAAACTTGTGTGTTTTTAATTCCTTCCCCAAGTGATCTTTATGCAATGAATAGAAATTTAAATATTTGATCAGTTTTTCGCACTGTGTTCTCTAGATAATGTTTGATTTTTAATAAATATGAAAGATGGAATATCCTTTAAAATTTTCAATCTGTCATTTGGGATCAGTATCAGAGAGAGATACCTGCTAGGCTCTTTCCGCAACTGTCTCTTATCCTTGTTAAAGTTTATAGTAAGCAACCTGGCCAGGAAAAGTGCTGCAATGGTTTTGAACTTGCCTTGTTACTGGTAACATATGTCTGTTCTCTTGACTGCTGATCCCAGCCCTTTAGTTTATGTAAATTTCCAGATTCCTAACGATTTGCCTTATTCTTTAGGATTTAGGCCTTTTTGGTTCCCATATATTTGCTTGGTCTGGCCTGTCATACTTTGCTCTTTCAGACTTGTATGTACTTGCCTGATTTAATTCACTATCTTGTCTCAAATGCTGAATCAGCTTTGCCTTCTTACTCTTGAGCTCTGGACTGATTCTTATCCTACAGCACCAGCTTTTTACCCTTGCCTGCATATCACCCTGTGACCCCAGCACCAGCATTAAGAGCTGGTCTAACTCAAGGATCTAACTCACTATAGCACTTCTGATTTTCATAGCAGCTGTGGTGGAATAGAAAGAATACTATGCTTAATGTATACATCTCTGGGCTTAAGTTCTGGCATACCAGAAACTCACTAAATGTCTATGGACAAAAATATCTTAATTTCTTTACATTTTAGTTTTCTCCACTGTAAAATAGATATGGTAGATATCATATGTAAAATGCTTAATATGATAACTGACTCATGTTTATTAAATAGTTAATCTCAAATTTGTACTCTGATATTCTCATAGAAATGTCTTTTTTGCATTAATTAGCTTGTTTCTTTTATAAGCAAGTATTTATTCTATTTCCATGACAATCAATAACCCATAAGTAAAAAGTATCAGTGCCAAAAATTTCCTGGTCAAAAATTGGAATTAAATTGCAATACAAGCTCATTTTAACAAGGCCCCAAGTTTCCAATTAATTTGTCTTAAAATCTTGTATATTCTGATCACCAATTGTATTATGTCTCTTCTGAAAACAATTAATGTGACAACTTGTAAACTTCTTGCAAAGAAAATGAATATCTAGAGCTGGGAAAATATGACAATGATTATAACAAATAATATTTGTTTGTTTAACAGTAAAGTTTTTTGTTATCCAAGAAATAATTTACTTCAATCCTTTGTCCATTTATAAGATGTGGTTGCTGCTTCTGTTCTGTGTGCCATTCATTAGAACAGCATCGTACCATGAAATTTTAATGTATAGATTTTTTGGATAAGCAGTGAGTGAAGTCATGTTCTTGAAATACAACTCCATATGATTAAAACTACTTGTCATGTATGAGCAGGGTGGTAGGTAATTAGTGTACAGTCTGAGATAATAAAACTCTAAAGTAGAGAAAAATAAAATAAAAAAAAAACCTTGCTATCACATGATGTAACCATAAAGAAGATGGGAAAATGAATCAGTTCTTGAGTACTTAGTACATGGACATGAACAGGTACTATATATACAGCATTCTGTTCGATGCTCAGGACAACCCTGGGAGGCAAATATAGCTATTCCTGGTTTATAGATGTGAAAACTGAAGCTCAGAGAGGTTAAGTATCCTGCCTATAGTCATGCAGCTGGCTGAGTGGAGCTAGAATTCAAACTTTGATCCTCCTTATTCCAATGCCCTAGAGTCTTGTCACTATATGAGGTAAACTAGTCCTGTCTCCTGATGCCAGAATGATAGCAGAGACACTCTATATTTGGGGGCTGTTCAATGGTTAATCTAACTTCTAGCTGTGAACAGATGTGTCCAAGTGTTAAAGGACAGGGTAATGAAGGGGCATAGAGTGGGCAAAAGCTGAGTAGGTCATATCCAGAGGTATGTTCAATTCAGACAATCCATGGACACTGCACCTTAGACTTGCAGGCAGTTATAATTCTACTGTTACCACCTGCCTTCCTCAAAAAATAAGAGAAAAGGGGAAGGTCTGTACTGAGGAAATATACCACTATGGTGAATAGAATGGTATCCATTAATTCTTTTGGTGTCATGTCACCCTTGTCACTATCTTGCTAGGTGAGAGTGTCAGTGTTTTTACTCAAGGTATGTGTATGTGTATGTGTGTGTGTGTGTGTGTGTGTGCACTATTATTTTCATTGAGAAATAAATCATGGATGCTATAGTCTTATGCTCTGAAGAGAATTGTGTAGGGTCTTAATGCACCCTATAGATAACCTTCCCCAGAAAAATTCAGCCACGTTTCATCCATTCTGCTAACATATACAACACCCATAGCGTTATAGAGTCACATGGCATTTATATTTATGCTTTCCACTTATTATTTGGGTTGCCATGATCAACTTACTTAATCTCTCTAAATTTAAATCCCTTCTGTCAAATGAGTCTAAGGCTGGTTTATGGGTCTGTAATAAAGAGGAAATGAGGAAAAAATATATACAGATTTTTCTATATCCTGTTACTGTGTCACATGGCAGTGAGTAGAAGTTTGTTCCATTGCTGATAATGACAACACTCCTGTACTGCCTTAAGCTCCATTAGTTTTGCACTGCTCATAAACAGTTTTGCAGGGCAACTATCATTGTGTATGTGTGTGTTTTGTTTCCACATCTAGAGGACGAGAGTATCTACGAACTTTAAAAAATTTCTATGACCTTTTTGAGCTGTTTAATACATGATGGCTGCTCATAATGATTACAAGATGTTTGCTTACAGAAAGAATAGTCAGATTGTCTTGTTCTTGTCCCACAGTCTAATTCATAAACTGCAAAAGCTGATGCAGAGATGGAGCAAAGCGTCAGCTTCTTTTGCCCTTGTCGTTTCTTTATTTACTAGCATAGCTACCTGTAATGACCATGCTCAGAAAGTGACATTGCATTTTGAACTGATTTTGAAGATAATTATTCAACAATTTTAACTATGTTTATTCTTGGATATATTGCCTGCAATTAGTGATAGGTATAGGTGGGAGCATCCCATGTGGTTTGATCGATAGCCTTTTTGTGCAAGAGTAGTTTATCAAATGTATATTTCAAATATGGGACTATTGAAATAGCTAGACTTAAAGTCTTTTAGGAAACAATAGGCTTAAACCACCTAGCTAACAGTTACTGAATGCTAATTATGTGTCAGATTCTATTCTAAGTCCTTTGCACATATTAAATAATTTAATCCTCACAATAACTTTGTGAGGCAGAGCACCATTATGATCGCCATTTTACAGATAAAGAAATTAAGGCACAGAGAGGTTGAGTTCCTTGCTCAAGATCACACAGTTAACATGTAGTGGAGCAGGAATTCACACCTAAGTAATCCAACTCTAAAATATGCTTTTAGTTTCAACGTTATACTGCCTCTTAGCATATCTTGATACTAGGTTTTTAAATAAAAGAAACTCTAAGCATAGTGACCATTACCACTGATTTTTAAATGTTATGCATTTATTCTGATCCTTGATCTCATTCACAGACCCTGATTAGGATTCTCCCTCTGCAATTCATCCTGCTTCTCTTAGCTGGGCATTCATACAGTTTTTACCAACTTTGCATCAAAAGCCATTGCAAATAGCTTTTTTCATCTGTCTTCTAATTAAAATATCATTCTTTGTTCCTATATTTAAAAAGACTTTATTTCTCCACATTTTCTGATATCGTTTTACTATTCTGCTTACATGTAACTGAAGCCCACAGAGGTCTATTAGTCTCATGTCAGCATACTATTGGCTTGCAGTTAGATATGCAGGCAAAAGAGAGCAATTCATTTTTTTCTTCAAGAGCATATCCTTCCTCTGTTTGCCTACATAGGAATTCATCTGCTCTATTCAGTGTTATTTGAGATTTCTGTATAATGCATTAGCAAGTGAACCTCAACTTTTATAGTCTTGGATACATACTGCTTTAGAAATGCACTTGCCATACTAATTAAAAAACCAACAGATATGTATTCCTCCAGACAAAAGGGGTTTTGAGGATAAATGTAAAATATTTTCACCACAGTTGTTTGAATGATTTATTTGGTTTCTAAAAACTAAAGTATTAACCATATCTATCCAACTTCACTTTCCTCATATTAATCATTGTGATTTTTGTTTTATTTTATTTTTTGACAAATAATTCTATATGGTTATGGGGTAAACAGTGATTGCAATGTTTTAAAGATATTACTTTAAGGTAGCTAATATCTGATATTTTAAACTCCAATTGTTCATTGTGGAATATTTCATTTTATCTACTTTCATATTGGTTTTTCTTCTAAACTTGAGACTTTGTTCTTGGTATGTCTTTCTGAGCAGGAAGATTGAAAAAAAGTAGAAGCAATTCCTGAAAAGGTGGCACAATTTCTTTTGAGAATTTGATGGATAGGATGGACAGTTTTCTTCTCTATACCTTATAAAGATTTTCATGAAGCAAATTGCTTTTTTCATAGGAATAGGCTAGGGCTTCTTTTATTCTTTAGGTTCTGACTGCGGTGCAACTTTTAACTGGAACATTTGAGTCTGAAATGAATTCTTATAGAAGAATTTCTTCTTGAGGTTTACTAAAAAAAATACTGTTTTCCCCATAGAAACAATGCATTTTTACCCCAATCTGACTTTGTTTTGCTAATTTGGTTATTTCTTGGATTTCATTGCTCTAAAGGTGCATCTATTTTTTTACATGGGCTCAACATCAGTTGAAAAAGTTGATTTTTGGCTCCCCTGACAGTTTTATTTTGCTCTATTTTTTTGTTTTTTTGAATTTCTTAGGAGTTTTATACTTAGGGACTTTTGATACATGAAATGAAAATTATAAGAATTATAATTTTTATAGAAAATATATATCAGATGTTCTTCATGAATACAGGATTTACCTTGCACATTTTTTCTATTATTCCAGTAAGTTGTTTATTGTCATCTGACTTCTTCCACTTTCTTGAATTTTAATATACAATGTAAGTACTGTTTATTTTTGGATGGTGAATCTGATTTTCAGGGAAACTGCAAAGAAATCTTTTCATGTTTACATTATAATAATTTTATGAAATTGATTAACTTTACTAAATCTGAATTTGTCTCGTATGAAAATCATTTGGCTCTTTTGAAAAAGCAACTCCTGTGTCATCCATTCAGAGCCAGACCAGCTGGGTTAATTAGAAGAAGCTGAAGTGCATATGGTGCCACCAGAATACTGTATGTGTTACAGGAGAAAGAGGCCCAAAGGAGAGGTTTGCCTAGGAGAGTCGTGAGCAGAGGCTAGTTTTGCCAAGAGTGTTGCAAGACTTAGTTGAGGACGATTCAGGAAAGTTAGAGCATAGAGATTTCTGTTGGTAAAAAGGATTGTAAGTCAGGGTTTTAAACACTCAGACTTTCCTTATCTAGTAAGGATAAGTAAATATTGGGAGGTCCAAGTCAGTGTAAAAAAAAGAAATTTATGAAGTTAAGAACACTGTCATGTTTTCTTTGAAAAAGCTTTCCTCTTTGTTCTTTGATCTCTTTAGTAATATCCAAATATATCCATTGTATTTTATTGGTTACTTGACTGATTTTGGTCATCTATTTGGTTTTCATAATCTACAATCTTTTTATTTGAACCTCTGAGTTTGCTTTGCTGTCCCAAACAAAGGAACCATTAATTTTTTGGTTATAGCAGCTAATGTAAAAGGCATTATCTCTAGAACTAAATAGTTCATTTAGGATGCATCCTAACTGCTCCCTGAAGCTAAGCTCATCTCTTAAGTAGTTACTGAAGTGTTCATTGAGAAGTATTCTAATCCTATCTTAGTGTGTAAAAATTTTATTCTGCTTAGTTTTCCTTATTATTCAATATATTGCTGAAAACCACTTCTATAAAATCTTCCTGATTTGACTGAATGAGAGACAGTGGAACTCCCATGATACTCAGTCCCTTTCCTGTTCCATTTAGACTCCTTGCCTACCTGAAACCACCCCCCCCCCACACACACTCCTTTTGGTCATTTCTCTCTGGGTTGGTTTTACTATTCTATCATCTATCGTGTCCTTTGTCTCTTTGTCCTCATTGTTACTGGCTTTCTAGATGTTAATGTTTAGATGTGAGATGGTCCTCTCGTTTTGTTTAGTTATCTCTTAACTATAGTGATGGATCATCTAAAATGACAATTGAAAAATAGCTCCTGTTAGGTTTTGGAGGATGTATTATAATACATATCAATATTAAAGTCAATTTGCATTCCCTGAACACCCACCACTGAACTTCAGAGAAAAATGGTCTGAAAACTGTGTGGGAGAGACAAGAGAATATCAGTAATAAATATTTTACACACAAATGATTCACATGTAGTCCCTGAGAGTTGTTATTCTCATTCATAGTCTATGATATAAACAAATGCTTCACAGAAACTTGTTAATGAGTAAAAAATATAAAGTGTGCAAAGAATTGGTCAAATTTTATGCTGATTAATAACAGTTTTGCTCTTGGATCTGCAACATACAGGATAAAGCAACCTGGACTCCTCTTGCTCACCATGACTATTTCCATGTTCCTAGTCAGGCAGGCTATCAAACACAAGTAGTTTTTGCTGCCACTCCCCACTTCCTCCCCACAACCAAGCTTCTTCTTTTGGTGTCTCACTTCTTTTGAAACACTTATTCTCTGGTTCTTTTCTCATCTTTTTATTCTGTGTAAACTTGCCTGTTTTCAGTCTCATTCTAACAGGGATCTAAGTGGGAAATTAAATAGAAAATCAACCTCTGTCGATATTTGTCTTCTTCTTTGAAAATGAAAAGCATGTTGTTAAATTGATCATAGATCATATTAGCTTAATCTGACTCCTTTGTTCTATAAATGTACATTTCCAAGAACTAAAAATCACCTTTCAACAAATCTATTGTTTTCATTATTGAGGCATTGAGTTATAGTATGACTTTGGGCTTTGATTGAACACTGATTCTTAAAAACCTGTGTAAGAACTGTTAAATCTGAGACAGAGAGGGTAAGTTATTTTCTCAGTTATTTAGCTCTTTTATAAAACAGTTATACTTGAGAATTGTGATTTTCCCTGTAAAAAAATGTCCAGGCTAAACAAACGGTTTCTATAAACTAACCTTATCAGTAAAAGGAGAAGTTTAGCCTTGGTGTTTAAGTCTTTACAACTGGGCTTCACCCGATATGGTCACGTTTATCTCTTTACTATATGTACATTAGTCATATTTATTACTTTCTAGTTGTTTGATGCATTTTGTAATGTCATTCTACTTAGAATTGAATTTATTTGACTGTGTCTTGTACACTTTTTAAAATACCTCCAATTCCTTAGCACTTTGCACAGGGCTAAACATATTCAAAAAAATTAAAAAAATCCTATACCCCCCACTTATGTGTAGTAGAAATGTATGCCACTAATAGTGTTGCTTTTCTTCTCTCCTCCACCTATCCCAGTTGAAGCCATACCTGAAATGCTAGAAGTGCATTTTTAAAAAGGTCTTTTATGGATAAAACCTTTAGCCACAGTTTCAAAACAAAAGAACTTGCCTTAAGTTCCTCTGACTTCAATCTCATTTCCCATAGCCAGACATAACATGTAGCAGTCATGCTTGGCTTCTTTGTAGCAGTGATTAAGTTGAATGTATGTTCCTATTTGCTGAGCATGTGACATTAAAGGGTCAGCTGAAAAAGGCTAATGGGATGATTCATTCTGTTTGATAGTGTTTATTACACACATTAAGAAACAACCATGTTGACCTATGGACTATGTGTAAACATAAATAATGCATCTTACTTTTATACTGCCTACTAATTTTATTAGTATTATATTATTATTTACATATAGGTGAGAGAAAAGAACTTATGAGTTATGCTTCTTTCTGACTTTGGTCTATATGAGAAATGTGTGGAATGTAGTAATTCCATATAAAATTGAACATGACCATTTTCTCCTTAGGTTGTTTAAGCTATAATCTAGCTTTGGTCACGTAGAGTTGAGCAACATTTCCACATACCTTTTTAAAATTTTTTTCTTTATTTTAATAGTTTTAGGGGGTACGCATAGCTTTTGGTCTGAGCTTTACATGTACCCACCACCCCAACCTGTGCACATTGTACCCGATAGGTGATTTAATTCCCACTCGAAGTGCTCTTGCAGCTTTTAATTTATGCGAATCTAGTATTTAGGAAATTTTTATGGTGCCTGAGTATTAATAGATTTTTGATGATTACTATCAAGTGATTGGTAACTTTCTGTGATCCTTTTATTTCCTCTTCTTTCCTTTTGTTTTTTGAGAATTAAAACCAAGGTACTAAATTTTGTGTCTTTCCTTTAAACATTATGAATAAAATAATTGTATCAGCCAGGCTCAGTGGCTCAGCCTGTAATCCCGTGCCTTGGGAGGCTGAGGTGAGTAGAATGCCTGAGCCCGCGGGTTCGTGACCCACCTGGGCAACTTGGTGAGCCCTCATCTCTACAATAAATCAAAAAATTAGCCAGGTGTGGTAGCGCGCACCTGTAGTTCCAGCTACTTGGAAGGCTGAGGCAGAAGGATCGCTGGAGCCCAGCAGGTTGAGGCTGCGGTGGTCGGGAGTGGCCACTGTACTCCAGTCTGGGTGGCAGAGTGGGACTCCAACTCAAAAAAAAAAATTGTATCAAAAGGTACAGATCAATGTTCACAGTACCAAGCAACAACCTTGGATAATCAATTAGGTCAGCTTTTTCCAAGTTAGTATCATGGGTCACTTGTTCTGAGAGATGTTGGTTAATAGGTACTATATGGGAAAATAGGAAGTGTTTGTGATCAAATAAACTTAGGGAAAACTGATATTTTAATGCATACTTTCTCAGAGCCTTTTAATATGCTAATATTCCTCATACATTTCCAGGAAAGAGATATAGTAGGCAGTATTTATTATTTCTTTTATATGGGATATTTTTTGTTGATGTAATGTTGTGGAACTAGTGACTAGTGTCCCACAGAGCACATTTTGTGAAATGTTACATTAGATCAATCCTGCACTAGTGTATAGAGACATGAGTTTTGGTTGCTCCTCGGCTACTAAATAGTTCTATGCTCTTGGGGAAGTTGCCTTTATGCTTTTTGCATTTTTTTAATTTGTAAAAAAAAAATTGAACTAAAACAGAGTCAAGGGTAGAATATCACTTATCAGAATCAACTCTGAAGCTTTTCCAATCCTTCCAACCAAGATTTAACATAATCTTCTAATATCTTTGAACTTCAAAGCTACTGTTACCTTGTGAGCCCAAAGTTTTCCTTATCTGTGTTGAGATGGAGAATAGAGGTGGAAAACCACTAGACTGGATCCTCTTTGAGCTTACTTTTTTTTTTTTTTTTTTTTTTTTTATTGTGATATTAAGGGGTACATTTAAGGGTTAGGTACACAAATATGTCTCATTCAGGCACCCTTGTTTGTAAGAAATGTCCCCCCATCCCCAGACAGGTATTTACTGCCATTAATT
>CAUYQG010139149.1:0-17040 GCA_963574415.1 Tarsius wallacei | reverse complement strand
GCTGTAATGCCTCTGCGGTGTCCGTGGACAAGTTCCGTGTGGGGAGCAGGCCCCCTGGGAGAGATCTGGAGTCTTTCTGTGTCCTCTTCTGCGGAGGTCTCACAGACCACGCTGCCCGGTCGCCATCTTGGCCCAAGTCCTTTTATTTTCTAAATGCAGGTGATGGACAGCTATTTTGGTGGCTCTGAATTAGCGTTGGAGGATTCCACATCCAACTGGTAAAAAACAAAGGAGGATTAGAGAAAATATGAAAAAACTCAGAATATACCAAGCAGAATATTTTAACATATTAAAGGGATTGAACCCCTTGAGATCATTAAGAAGACTGTGCTATTTGAGCATGTTGTAAGATAGAGTCTTTACTATTCTGGATGTCCAGAATATTATGGTGGAGCTTAAGTAGGTCTATGCTGATGTTATTGTGGCTCCATATGCCTTGGAGGTGTTTTTAACTAAGCCCCAACTCCAAAGGCTGTTATTATAAGAAACACAAGTAACACAAACCCAATTGTATGCCGCATGACATCATAGTCATTGTCTCATCTTTATGCTGTTTATTTGGTTTCCCAATCCAATGACTACAGCCTCCAAGGCATTCAATTTTGTTTCTAGCTTTAAGTCTATGGATTCTTGCTGTTTTAGGGCCTTGGAGGTATTTTGATCCAGAGCATTGATGAACTCAACATTTTGAATGGATTGAGACAGTGTGGCAGCAGCAGTCACTGCAGAAGCAATGACTGAAATTAAGGTCACCAATCCAAAAATTATTAACCCAATGGCCCTATGAGGCCAGGAAGCAAGTTGGTGCAATTCCTGAAGCACCTGCAGTCCTGCATCATACCAAGGGCCTTATATAACAAAGAGGGGTTGGTGTAAAACCAGGATGTTTTGTCCTGCGTTATAGCAGGTGACACAATTTGTAAGGTTACAAGAGATACATTGTAAAGCATAATGATTGGCTATTGGGGTGATATTAACAGAACCTGTTAAAAGAACATAAGGAGGTTGGACACAGGCCCGGACCCCATAGTAGGGGGTGGTTGTACCACAGTTTCCTGGCAAATCGACCAAAGGTCCACCAGTAAAGTTAACAAAATTAAGGGAGGCAGAGAGCTCCCACATTTCCTTTTGGATGCAACCTTGGGAATTAGTGAGGATGGTGCCAACAAAACCACCAGGAAAAATGAACTCATGGTTAGGATGAGAGAGGTTCAGTCTGTGAGACCTCGCATAGATTAAGAGGGATCTTTCTCCTTTAGTAGGCAACTTTCACCAAGCTTGAGTAGCACAGATATCGATCTGCTGATAGGCCTGTAGAACATAATCCATTAGTTGTCGAACGCCGTCATAGATGCCTTGTCCCACCAAGGCATATCAAATGGGATGGCAACATTATGAGCCCGGTTTCTCTCTGCCTGTTCATGGTTCCTGTCATACCAATCAGATTTCCATAATAAATAATCTCCGGGACTCAAACAAGCCTTGGCTAAAGTCTGCCAGTCTTGAGGAAGAATAGTATCAGTAGCAATATTATCAAGCAAACTAGAAACAAAAGGAGAAGTGGAACCGTACATAGATACGGCGCCCTTTAAATCTTTCAGAACTCTAAAAGAAAATGTCTGATATGTTCGAATTCCCTGTACTGGGTTGTTTGGATCAGGTCATTCAACCACCAGGTACAAACGAAAGCCAGTTATATCCTCTCCCTCTGCATGAGCCTTCTGTAAACATTGTTGCAATGGAGACACTGCATGCTGTGGCTGGGCACCTAAGGTAAAATTAACAAATTCTTTAAGATTCAAGTCATCATCGGAGTCATGGACTCCTTGGTCCGTTTCAGACCCTTCATTTGGCTCACAGTTATTCTTCAGAGGAGCTTCAGGTGGCGGTGGCAAATCAGGTGGTGGGGGGAGGGGGGATAAGTGGAGGCAACTTACTTGCCATGGTGTCTAATGGCACCCAAGCGTCCTCTCGCTGTGGGTCGAGGCAACCTCGGATCAAAGACCACAAAGTGAATGTAGAGATGGGAAACTTATCAGGGCCTTCTGCTGTATAACGTCCCCTAAGTTGCTACCAACCTTATTCCAAGTATTCAAATTAACACTCCCTTGAGCAGGGAACCAAGGGCATGTTTCCTGCACAAAGCTTAAAAATTCCTATGAGAACCTTTAACTGGGCAGCCTCTTGCCCCCAGCATAGATTTTGACACTTGAACATACAGACTCCTCTCTTGGGAGTCACAATTACCCATGTTTTACACCCAGCTAAAACTGAATCCACTCTTTACCTTCCCTTATTTTTAGGTGTGCCCCTCTCTCGAGAGTCTCTCTTTGCCTGAGATTAGGAGTTTCTCGTGCTCGGTCCCTGTTCGGGTGCCAGATTGCCATGGCCTGTGCAGTTGTCTCAAGGGGTCCCAAGAGAGAGTGACGAGAGATTAAGAAAGACACAGACACAAAGACATAAAGAAAAGCTGGGGCCAGGTGGGACACTTTCCTCTGATAGGGGAGAAGTGGCTCCAAACTAGCTCAGTGTATTTATTTTATAATCAAGCACAAGGGAAGTTGGAAGGGATTCAAGGTCTGTGAGGGGGCCACAGTGGAATTATGCTGCTACCTAGAAGGTGAGGTGTTCTGCGGCTATCTTCTTATACTTAGGGCCTTATTGTAGCTAAGACTCTATCTGTACTATGTGTACCCGGATGCGGGGGCACCTGAGACACCATTTCGTGTAGCAGGCTGCATTCCTCACAACCTGACTTTGGCTAGGATGCAGAGCTTCCAAGCGACACCGTTGCCTACAAGCTTGGGGTTCTCAAGGCCTGCTACATTTTATATAGCAGGCTACATCCCTCACCTGCCTTTGGCTAGAATGCAGAGTTTCCAGGCAAGACCATTGCCTGCGAGCGCGGAGTACTCAAGGCCTGCTACAGTGGCAGTGCTTGTCTGCTCCCCACATCGTTTCCACTCCCAAAAACCTATGATTTCTTTCATGAGTGTTTTGCAATTCTCTTTGTAGAGATCTTTCACTTCCTTGGTTAAATGCATTTCTAAGTATTTATTTATTTATTTTGCTATTAAATATGGAACTGATACACTGATTTGGCTCTCTGCTTGACTGTTTTTAATATACAGAAATGTTGCTGATTTTTGTAAATTGCCTTTTCCTCGCCTATTTTGAAAATGCAGTTTTAGGAGTCATATAATCATCAATTAAGCCACACTTTTCAATACCAGCTATATCACTACTAAAATTGATATTTTGGTCCTATTAAGTTGGTTCCCCTATTTACTCCCAATTGGCTTTAAATTTGGAGTGTAAGAAAAGGGGCCATTCAAATATCGCCATAAACAAAAACTAGAAAGATGTGGAAATAAGATTTTAAAAATAATCTGGATGATTCTCTCACTCCATGTTTATTCTAAGAGGAGAATTTTTAAAAATAATTCGAGATGAGTATTTTACAGTTACTCTCAGAAACATTGTGAGGTCATCATGTTTGTTAGAAATAATAAGCCATTGCAAACTTCTATAGTATTTTTTTAACTCAGATTTGCCTCTAAGTATCCAGACATCGTTGTTGTTATCCTAATCTTCTTGATAAAGTAAGCACTATGAAGTTAGGCAAAGAATTAACCTATCTGCCCTTAGGGTTTATCACCTGTGAAATCACACACAAACACACACACACACACGAGGTGAGGGAGGGAGAGAGAGAGAGAGAGAGGGAGGGAGAATTATTTTAAACACTGTGGATATGGCTTGAAGTGGTAATTATCAAATAGACAAGAAATCACCTAATTTTTGTATGGTTACAACTACCATTAAAACTATTGTACCAGTCTAAGAAGGCTTTAGTCTGATTGGGATTTTAAAATACCCTTGAGTCCCAACCTTTTATAGAAAATAATCAGGCTGTTCAGAAAAGTTGCTCAGCCTATATCATCTGCTAGGGAACAGAAAACTTACAATTTTGATCATAGATCTCTGGACCAAGTTGAACCACATCACCTTTGAGATAAAGATTATTTAAAATCACCCACAGATTCCAGAATTTCATCTTGACTGTAACTTTCAGGTTTCTATTCTTTGAGAAGTGACTGAATATATTGAGGTGTAGAAAAGGAGAAATAAATAAATATTTGTGTTTTTGTTTGTTTTTGTTTTACTTTTTATAGGACTCCATTTATATGACATTCCAGAAAAGTAATAAAAACTAGAAAATGAGTCAGTGGCTAACAAGGGCTGGCAAAGGGGAGAGGGGTTGACTACACAGAACAGAGGAATTTCAGGGCAGAGGGTGCCAGAACTGTTAATGTCTTGATTGTGGTGGTGGTAGGTATATGACAGTAACTGCTGAAAGTCGTAGCAATACACCAAATGGTCAGATTTTCTGTGTATAAATTATTCCTTAATTTTTAAAAAAAGTTGTAGGATTTTTATAAATGCCTTCTTGAGAAATTTTTTCATCATAAATAAATGCTGAATTTTGTCAAATATTTTATCTGAGTCTATTGAGATGATCATATATATGATCATAAGATAGACATGAAAGAGTACATACTAAATCCATATGAGGCCCAGGAACATACCTAATTAATTTATGATGGATTGACAGGAAATGGGCACAAGAAAATTTTTTCGTTTAACAGAAATATTGTATACATTGATCTTGGTGATTAAATAAGTATATATACCTGTCAAAATCCATGAAGCCATAAACTTAAGATTTATGCATGTTACTGCATGAAAATTATACCTCAATGAAGTGCTATTAGCATACAGAAGTAACAATCACTAACCACAGAACTGTTTTCTGTACCCACTGATGGACTGCAACCTTCAGGTTGATAAATAGTAGTCCATAGGGCCTGAAGAAATGGGAAAATTAGCTCATATGTCTAACTTAAATGTCTCCCAAGCCTTGCAGAATTCCTCTTCTGAGGAGAATTTTATAGAAACTTTTAGAGATAAACTGAATAAAAATTTCAAATATGACCCAAAATATATGTGTTAAGCACTAAAAAGGCAGAGTAGATTTGGTAGACAAAGATCCTACCTCTGGAGCACATATTCTAAAGGAATTGAGTTTGGCATTTCTACCTTAGTATTTTTGATTAACTCCAGATCAGACCCATCCTACCTGATCCTCTCATCTGCATGTGTCTGCTGAAGGCTAACATTCTGAATGAAGTCCATATGTCTCCACTTTCAAGTTGGCTTCTCTTTTGTGTGGTCTTTTGGATCACTGTAACATGAAGCTCTGGCTGAAATATTGACTCTTTTATTAACAAATGTTGCCGGGAGCCACAATCCTTAGGAAGAGTAAGGTAAAAGGGACCTGAAAACAGGAAAAACACCAGCTGGGAGCAAGGCCCCAGTAAAATGCAGCCATGACAGAGGCAAAGCCCCATGGATCCTGTTGACGGACCTTCCCTAACCTTGAAGGATTGCATGCATAGGCTTGAGAATGTTCCCTCTTTATTTGTCACGGGCTGATAATTGAGATAGTAGATGCGCAGATGGATGATGGCATTTGACAGCAAAAATTATACATAGGCAAAATGAAGGTGAGATTGCAGCAAAAAAGGTGCCCCTTGGGGTGTGTAAGAATGTTTTTTCACCTTTTTTTCTTATAACATCAGGAGGTTGAGAAAAATGAGTCGACCACTTCCTTATTTCCTTTTAATAATGAATAACAGACCCCAGCTAAGAGCTGGTGGAAAACAACCATTTGAGATAAAAAATAAGCTAAGATATTTTAAGGTAAATAAGTAGGTGTTGGAGATGTTGAGATAGAAGTTAGAATATTAATAATAAAATAGTAAGATTAGAGATATATAATAGTATTAGTGACAGTTAAGAAAATATAGGGATATAAGGATAGAAATAAGGGTAATAGAAATAAATATATGGTAGTAAATTAAATAAGGTTTAGAGTTAAGGTTTAGTCTTATAGGGTAAGGATATCATACGTTTACAGTAGTAAATAGTTATAAGGAAGTCAGAAAGAAAAACAGGATGTTCACAAATGTTTAATTTAAGAAAAACACCATCTGTGGTTGAAATAGTAACTGCTGTCTAGTTCTTGCCCATTGATTAAAAAACATGAATGGCATGGAGTTGGCAGGAAGGAAACCAGATAGTAATTGTTAAAGGTCAACTTTACTGTGACTGAAAAAAGGATGTACGTAGGCATTTAGTTAGCAACATAAGATATATTTTGTGGATGCAGGGCTGGGTGGAAGAACTATATAAGCATGTGAAAATTAAATAAAAATTGGCAGAGTCTTGAGCTCTCCCCAGGAAGGTGATTCCTGTCGTTCTTCTTCGCCGTTCCCGATTCTCCCATTTCAGGCCCTGACTCTCTCCTGGATCTGGACTCCGGCAAAATGTTTTATCACCTATGACAGATCTGATAACTGAAATATTTCATCATCCATTTGTGATAATAAAGCGTGTCATATTGCAAAGCTTCTTTCTTGTGTCAATCCTTTGATGAAGGGAAGTCGTCGTCACCTTCATCACCAACATGGACTTGCTAATGAATTATAAGACTTGAGCTCCAACTGAAGCCCATCCCATACTTCTTACATTTGTATGACTTTTCTCCAGTGTGAACTTTCTGATGAGCTTGAAGATATGAGCTCCAACTGAAGACCTTCTCACATTCTTCATATTTATACGATCTCCCCCATGTGGACCTTTGGTGGACTTGAACGTAGGATCTCTGTCTGAAGTGCTTACCATGCACGTTACATCAGCACAGTTTTTCTCCTGTATGGACACCACAATGAAGCAAAAAATGTGAGGCAAGACAGAAACCCTTCCCACAATCCTCACATTGGTATGACTTCTCACCAGTGTGACACCTCTGATGAACTTGAAGCTATGAACCTACACTGAAGCCCTTCCCACACCCTGCACACTGATATGATTTCTCTCCAGTATGAACTCTCTGATGCTCTTGAAGACTTGAGAATTGACTGAAGGCCTTGCCACACTTTTCACATTTACAGGGTTTCTCTATTTTGTGGAATCTACAGTGTACATTAAGATCTGAACTCCGACTGAAGCCTTTCCCACATGTACCGCATTTGTATGGTTTCTTTCCAGTGTGGCCTCTTTGATGGGCCAGAAGATTTGAGGCCCAGCAGAAGCCCTGCCTACACTCCTCACGTTTGTAGAATTTCTCTCCTGTGTGAATTCTACAATGAATGCTAAGTTGTGAGCTGTAACTAAAGTCCTTGCCACATGCATCACATTTGTATGGTTTCTCTCCAATGTGGATTCACTGATAAGTCTCTAGTCATGAATGCCAACTGAAGTTCTTTCCACACTCTTTGCATTTATATGGTTTCTTTTCAGTTTGAACTCTCCAATAGACTTGCAGATACGAACGCTGACTGAAACCCACCCCACACTCTTCACACATAAAGTTTCTCTCCTTCATAAACTACTGGAGGAACTTGACAATGTGAGATTTTCCTGGCAATCCTCTCACACTCATCATTTGTTGAGAGCCAGTCTTCTTTGTACAGATTCTCTCCATTGGGAAGTCTCTGATGATGGTGAAGATGTGACCTCTGACTGAAACTCTGACAAGATGCATCATATTTGCATGATTTCTCTCTACTCTGGACTCTCTGATGGGCTTGAAGACTTGAAAATCAATGGAAGGTTTTATCACATCTTTCACATTTGTAGGGCTTCTTTTCTGCATGAGCCCTTTGGCTAATTTGAAGATGAGAGCCCCAATTAAAACTTTTCTCAAACTCTTCTGCTCTGTAGGGTTTTTCAACAGTGTGGACTCTGCGATGTTCTTGAAGATGCAAACTCTGACTACTGAATGCATTTTTTTATAGGGTACATTATCTTGTTTATCCAGTGAGAGTCAGTTCCTTGAATATTTACCATGGAATCTTGACAACTGATCAGTTCCCTTGCAATCTGTCATCAGATTTGTGAGAAGAAAAGCTCTTCATGTGACATGTACCTTAATCCTATTCCTTGAAGAATTTCCATAACAAGTAGATTCTTGCCTCCTGAGATGTTACCACTCTGGGCTGCTGTCTTCATCATGCAAAGTGTTTCTTCTCTCTCTAACTATGGTATACCATCTGGTATGAAGGACTTGTGCCCTCTTGAGACCACATTCCTGAAATTCGCCAGCATCACATCTTGGTACAACTTACTCTGATCACAGTCCAGCAGCCCTAGCTCTTCCTCAGTGAAGACCACAGTCATATCCTTGAATGTCACTATGTCTGTAGGGAATGGCCATGTCTGGCATTTTGGGGCGTTCTCAACTAAAGATAATGATGGCAATTGTTGTGCCCTTTTAACAGGAGAGGACGCTGAGGCTTGGTAAGTTCAAGAGGCACTAGTACCTGAATCCAGCTCTTGCAACAGAGCCAGTCTTCTAAATCTTGGCTCGTTACTTTTTTGCCCTCTCAGTAACATGTTGCATTTTTCATGCTGCATATTCATTCATTGAATAACTCCTCTTTGCCAACCTCTTGCTGGGCACTCTGAGAAGAATAAGATGATGTCCATGAAACACAGGTGGCTTCTCCTATTTGTAATAGAAAAGAAAGATGAATGTTAAGTCCTGTCACAATGAGGCTATGTCACTTTCTCCTTTCTGCAACCTTCTTTCAGAAGTCAAAACAGGATGCTGGGAGATACCGTGATCTTGTCTGTGGTCCTGAAAAATCCACAGAGGATATCCTCAGACTCCATCTGTGGGTGATGCACTCTTTCTTAAAAACCAGATCAGAAGTGGTCCAAGAACAGCTTTTTACACACACTGGTTTTTGTACTGATGATGAAATCAATTCTTTCATAATAAAATTGCATCACATTTCAATAATTCTAGAAAAAATATTAGAAGCTCAACACATTTTTAGCATCACTGCATTTAAGTGGATAAACAATTCGATCTGTTTCAAAAGAATATGACGTCAGACCCTTTTTAAGTAGCCTTCTAAAGCTTACCAGCTCATCTCTACAAGTGCCCTTGCCTCCCTCACTAAGTAACATGAAATCTTCTATCACAAGTGTCATGGGGGTCTTCTCTTTCCTTGCTGATACCAAGGTAAGTCCCAAAGAGATTGTTCAGTTGTGTCTACGTAAAAAGAAAATCTAAAATTTTTAAGCATTAAATAATTGGGTATGAGACACGCAAAGCTTTTGACTGTTGGCCAGTTTTCTCCTGAAGATTTTAGTAAAGAATAATCTTATTTAATAGTTTGAGTTTGTGGTCTGATATTCCAAAATAACACTGAAACTGTTTTTAGATCAACTTTTGGAACAACTTTCTATAGTTTGAGGAACACCTCACACTAAAATCCTGCTCTTCTGAAAGCAGTCTTAGAATGCATTTCTTACTTAGTTGTCAACTTGAATGGCACAGGTGACCTAGCATTGAAAAAAATTATACAAAGCAGAAGTTTATTTTTTGTATTTGAAGTCATGTCTTTAAACTCTTCTCTGATTTTCTATGCATTTTATTTTACAGAGATCTCATAAGTCAAAGATGTGTCTTCAATAGGTAACAAAGGGAAAATAAGTTAGACAATAGCTAGAAAGTCTAGGCAAGGAAAGTATTTACAATTCAAAAAAAGAAAGGAAAAAAAGGGAAATAGAAGATAATAGAGAAGATGAAAAGAACAGTGAATAACCACAGAGAAAAAATATCCCATTTATTTCCCTATCTCATGATCTCCATGACTCATATAATTCAATAAACATTTGAAGCACCTATATTGCATAGTGTGTATGGTGCTAAGTCATGGCATTTTAATAAAAGGCCTTAAATAATTTTCTTAAAGGCAGATACATAAAAAATAACTGACTTTTCCTGAGTCTCTTATCTATGATGCAAGTAAAGCCACATTGGAATATATTGTATCCCTCTGGCTGATTATTCTTTTGTGTTCTACCACCATCACTCATCTCATATCCTTCTGTTTCAGACAGCTAGTTATGAATGAGGGTATGAATTATTTGCCTAGGTATTATTTTCAAATGTTCCCCAAAGTCAAAGTTGTGTGAGATGCCAAATAACTAAATAAAGTGGCATTCAGAAATGGGGAGAAGTCTCTCTTCTTGATTTTGTCCCATATTGTTACATATATCCTGAAGCAAAACTTGTCACTCAAAGTCTGAGCTATGTTCCTCCCTCACTGTCCCTGCCATCTCTAATCATGAAAACGGGTGCAGCTCTTTTTTCCTGCAAGATTTGGTGCTAGTAACTAGAATTGAGATGAGAATAAATGCCATGTTCTTTTGTTTTCTTTTTTCTTTTATGAATTCCAGATACTGAATGCAGGTATCTCCTTAGTGAACTTAATCTTCTAGTGAATTGACTCATGCAAATAGATTACTACATAAATTGGCTTCACCACCCTTATCAGATACAATGAATGTGAGCCTCTGCATTGTCTTAGCTAGAATAACTACCAGAAAAAATAGTGAAGGATGAGGCACAGAAACATCCTTATCACACCGAGAGATTTAGAGATACATGTATATCTGAAGATACAAATATATTAGCCTCTGTTATTTGATACTTCAGGCTCAGTGTACCTCACATCTTTAAAATAAAATTAAAAAAGAAAACTAAAAAAAAAAAAAAAGACCAAAACAGACAAACAAAAAAAGCAAAACTCACTCTGTGGTTGTTCCTGTAAAATTCAACTTCATTTCAGCTCTGATTTCCAGCCCTTCCCCTCTGCTCTCAGCCCAGGCTGACAGAGTTTCTCTCAGCATGGGTAAGATGTCCCATGGACTACTGTGGGAGGAGGCTGGATCAGTTTGGACTCACCTGGCTTGCTGCCTGTCAAGTCTGTGTCCAATCCAGTGTGGAGGAGGGACTTCTGTCTCTCCAAGTTTGATGAGATTACCCCTAGGTCCCAAGTTGAAGGCTGGGTGGAGCTGGATGGGGCAATGCTGGTCTCTGCCTGGTCCCCGTGTAGAGAAAATGGCTCCCTGGAGTCCTCACCAGTAGTGGGGCTCCTCTCCAGCTCTCCCTGGTCTCTCCCCGGATTGGATCCAAGGCTCCAGCCTCTTTGTTGTCACAGGTATGGTGTGAGCCAGGCACCAGGCTGTAAGAATCAGCTATATTCAGCAGGCTCCTCTCAGGGTAGTTCTGAGAACAGCAGATAATCCTGCACACTGGCGACTCCAATCTCAGGGCAGTGGGTGGGGGTTGCAGTCACCTCCGGAGGAGAGCCCTGGGTGCACGAACCAGAGTCTCCCTTTGGACAGACTTTCACTCACCCACCAACACACACCCAGTCATGCAGAGTCTTTATGGACACTTGCTTTTGCAGACACTCTCACTGTCTGACCTGTCTCATCACCATCTTGCCTGAAATCTCTTCATGTTTTCAAGTGTCCATAGTAGGGATTGTGTACCATAGGTAAAGGGAATCTGAGCAGAATACTAAAACATGTAACAGTATGAGTTATAGACATCTTTCATCACAATAGGTATAAATTTGATTCACTAATATTTTATTTTGTAAATTAACCATAATTGTCACTCCCAATGATAATCATTTCAATTGTTTCTATATTTTATCATAAAAATAAATATATTCAACAACAAAAAATATTTTTAAATGTTTGACCTTTTTTCCCTGGTATAAATTATTAAATATAGTACATCTCATAAAAGATGTTGTACAATTGCATTCAGAGATGTAATGCCAAGCCACTTTACCCATATTTTTATTTATGTTTCAGTGCAATAAACTTTCAAAGATACGACTAATTATCATGTTGAGATATAATCTCATTACTTCAATATTGTCGTTTAGGATAATTACTAACTATACTTTTGGAGAATATCCTTTATTAATACTAAAATTATAACAATTGTTGACATTTTTAGAGTTAACTGAACTTTTGTTAAAATTTACAAGCAAAATTATAAAACTTTGTTTAAAAATTATTGATAATTTAGATTAAAATATTAATTTTCTACTATAAACTAGGATATTAATCCAATAAAATATAAAGAACATAATTTGTGATTATCTCTTTCCAATTTTAAGGTGCTTTATTTTCACTTTCCTCTTCAACCTACTATAGTCATTGACTACATGGACACAGCCTTTGTGGTTCTGCTGCCCAATAGAGTAGTATAAAATGCTGATATGGTTATTATTAAATAGTACTAACCCTTGCCCATGTGGATATGTAAATATAAAAAATACAATTTATGTGAATTTTGATGTAGAGCTTAACCCAGTTGAAATAACTTTGTTCCTCTGGGGCTAAATCCCATAAAGCTAGTGCTCTGGTCAGTGCTGAAGAAGCTGAAAATTGGCATATATTACTCAAGGAAAGAACTCTAGCTCGGATGCAATGTTCTGTACCATGAGTTTCCCCTCTGGCTAAGTAAAATCTAGGCAGAAGAAAGCTTCAGAATCAAGGTAAGAAGTCAAACCGACTTCCATATACACGAGAGTAAACAGCTAGCTATATTCACTATGTAAATATGCTGCATACTTTACACACTTGCAAAATGCATCTATTTTATAATTCTACCTTTTATGAAGAATATGGGGCAGTTATTTTTGCTCTCACCTTATCTTTTGGTCACATACATTTCTGACACATTATTCTCAGTCTCCTTTGTCAAATTCTCCAATACTTCACTAGCCTACCAGTCTCATAAATGTACCTGCATACAAGAAATCAGTTTGGCAAATGTTTATTGGTGCTGAATTATAAAAATATATCTTATCCCCAAGGAATAAGAAGCTAAGGTCTGGTGAGGGAGGGAGGAAATTGAGTAATGTGACGGAAGTATGTACAAGGTGTTTTTGAAAATAGTACTTTCAAAACCTTTGGATAGTAGAGACGTCAGGACATACTTTTTGCAGAAGACATTACCTGAGCCAAATCTTTAAGGATGCAATGGAGTTTGTCAGGGTGTGGAAGGTTTTTAAAACCAGACAAACAGCACGGCAAAGGTATGAAAACCTGATGCTATTCAAAATATAAAAGAAGTCCGAGTTTTCTAATAACCAGTATGAAGTTTAGGCTGAGAGAGACTTAAGATGAAGTTGGTATCTTAGATCATCCTAGGCTTTTTTTTAAGATTTTGAGGGATTTTTAAGATTTTGAGGAGATTTTTAAGTTGTGAGTACTATTGTTATTTGCATTTCAGATCACATGGTCAGCAGTTAATATGGAAAATAAATTGGAGCAGAAAACTTGAATGAAGATGAACAACTCTAATCAGATAATTACAAAAGTTAAACCTAAATGTCTTAAGAATCTGAACAAGGGAAGTGACATCATAATCTAACATAAAAGGGTGAATTTAAGAAATATTTAGGAGGTAAAATTTAAAAGAAAACATTAAGTGGTGGTATGTGTAGGTAAAAGAAAGAGGATATAGTAAGAGAGGTATAAACAAATTGAAAATAAAGCTCAAAATATATATGGTCCTCCTGCTTCTGGAACCATGTATAAAACGTCTTTTTTCTTCCATCATAATAATGGTTAGTGTTCTACCATCTTCTCAGTCTAAAACTAAAACTGAGAAGAATGAGAGAGTAATATTAATCAAGAAACCAGAGCTTAAACTGAACTTTAATTGAGCACCAAGATGCATAGACTACATTTTAGATGTATCTAGACTTTACTCTCTTGTATTGACTTTCACTATTAGTGCCTTATTCAAATTACTTGGAATAGTATAATAATATTCTAATCTGTCTTCTTGTCTACATTTTTTCCTTCTAGTAAATCTTCCAAATAGCTCCTAGAATAACTTTTCTAAAATGCAGCTATGACTTGTCATACTTATGCTAACATTCTCATATCCAAAACACTGAGTTCACATCCCAACAACTAATGGGTACAATGCAAACCTTTAAAAATTGTGCAAAAGGTCCTTAGTAATCTAATCTCTGCATATATCTCTAATCTCACACTCTCCAAAATTGGCAAATCACAAATAATAATATTGGCAAATAGTAATACAAAGTACATTTTGGGTCTCTCATATCTTTCATGTTACAACCAAGCTCCTTAGACATAGAAGTGCTGCTCATTTTGTCACCAAAGCCCTCCCCTACACCTCCATCATTTTACTCCTTGCAAGCTCTCAATGCCTTCATTACACATTTAGATGAAGCACTCCATTTCTGAGATACAATTTTATATTCTCTCATCCCTCAAGCAACAGTGAGCATTCTACCCTTTACAGTATTATATCCTCTAGATCCTTCTATTACAGCATTCACCAGGAAGAACTGCAATGATGCTTATACATCCATCTCTAGGAGGTGAAGTATTTTCTACAGTGACAACTATATCTTCTTCTTTGTAATAACGTCACCTAAAAATGGGTTTGTCTCATATATAGGATTTAAAAGTGGTTGACAATAAATGCGTACACAACTAACAACTGTATGAGCAATTCATCTTGGAATAATTTACAAACTGGCAATGAATATACCAACATAATGTAGCCATTTACATTGATGTGTAAGAACTGTTGGTTGAAGAAATAACCTATCTTTTTTTTTCTTTCCTGGATGATCATTTTACAGAATAACCAACCCTCTTTGACAGACCATTTGTATTTCTGGGGATCTGAGAGTTGAGATATTGTAAACAAATTAAGTCTCTATCCAGGGTTCATTATCTACAAAACTATCAAGTAAACACATTAAAAACTTATGTGTGTGTGTGTGTGTATGTTCAAACCTCACTTTTTTATATACTTTAAACTTCCTTTACTAAAATAGGCACATCACAATTGATTTAAACTAAACCATAAAATCCAGGTAGTTTGAACACTATACTCACTGGCAGGAGAAATGCTTATGCAAATTTAGACTGAAAAAAAACTTCACATTTCTTAGCTCTTTAAGATTAACATAAAAGTGAATCGGGCTATATACAAAAAAGCACACACACACAAACACATATTAATACATATGTGTTCATAAAAGAGTTTAAGTGTACTTTCATGAAATACATTCAGAGGAGAAAAATCTCTTTCCTCAGGAGATATTCAGTAATTAAATATATCTGAATCAAGCAAAGAAGCAATATTTTTAGTGAGTATTACTAAATATGAGGTCAATATTCCAGCCAGCATTCACTATATAGTAACAGCTTTTGCATATTTTTTGGACATACTTTTTTTAGTGTTTACATGTGTTCTTATTCCTAACCTTTAGAATTTTAAGAATTGTCACTTTTTAACAAATGTCCCTTGATTTCACCCTTACCTTAGGTGGAAAATAAATCGAATAAATAAAAATTAAGTTTGTGCTGATAAACTCTTTGACTATTGAGCTATAAATCTGCCTATCGTATATAAATATAATCTTCATGACTGGAAGGCAGTCAAAAAATCTACATAAATATTCTTATTAGCAATGTGTTTATTGATAGTTTGGGCTATGCAGATTTCTAAGATTTTTATATTAAAATTTTTGATATATAGTGCCACCTTGTCTCATATACTGTCTGTTTCAGTGATAACTATTGTGTCTATTAGTATTAACAACTTTACTGTATACTTTAGGATATAATTTACACTATTTTGTTTCAGTAATACTATCTCAAGTCATCATTTCCCCCTGTGGCATTATAGCAAGCTAATTTCTCTCCTCTTGGTAATTGTAGACAGACATTTGCAAAATGTATTGCTCGTGTCCTTCCTATTACCATTTGGTTTTGTGTTTAAAAAAAAAAACAACTTCATTCACTTCTTATGTGTTCTTCCCATTTGATGTGCAATTCTAGAACTTTGAATTTTTACATAGTGACCAAATAGTTAATCCAATCCTTAATGTTGATGTTAGAGTCCGTCCTTGTATTTTGAAAAATCTTCACTCAAATAGAAAAGTTGCACTGATTATTTTTGTAATCCTAGTTATTTTCTCTCACTTTGCTTCTCAATTATATTTCATATTTCCTATTTATGATTTTTTATAAAAATTTCAGAATAACATTTCTTCTTCTTTTTTTTTCTAGATTCTCTGCATTATTCTCAGTGTATAACCAAATAGTTTCCCTGTGTTTTACTTCTCTACCACAGTATCAACTTCATCTTTTTCCTTTCCAGCTTTGAAAGTTACTTATCATCTTCTCCAACACATTATTTTTCATATATTTTTATTTATCTATGAAAATTTCATGAGAAATTTAATAATATCTCAAAACTATTAATTTACACCATGTAGATATTAATTCAACTATAGAGATCATGTTTCCTTAATTGTGATTCACATAAAGAAATAACACAATAAAAACTATTATTGACATACAAATTGTGTATAACAAAAAGATATTAGAATTCAAATAGAAAACTATAACATTTCCAATGGTATATTCATTAAAATATAAGAATTTTATTTTTTGATTTGGCATATAATGTGCTTAGAATAACCATTCTTTACCAAAAATGTGGGCAAAGCTCAACAAACTGAAAAATCAACTCTTTTTTTGTTTGTTTGTTTTTGTTTTGTTTTGTCTTTATTTTTTTTATTTTTTAAGCATATTTTTTAATTATAAAATTGTGGGGTACAGTTAAGGGTTAGGTATACAAATGTGCATCGTTCAGTCACCCTTGTTAATAAGGGGTGTCTCTCCATCCCCAGACAGATATTGACTACTGTTAGTCCCACCTCACCTCCCCTCCCTACCCCCCAAAGTTTCCCACTGTCAGTCATTTCCTTATAGCATTACGTTGAATGTTCAAGGTTCACTATATGAGTGAGAACATGTGATACTCAGATCTTTGTTTCTGTGAGAGGTCACTCAGTATTATAGATTCTAGTTCCATCCAGGTTGCTGCGAAATTCATGGTTTTGTTCTTTTTTATGGCTGCGTAGTATTCCATCATGTATATGTACCACATTTTTTTTTAATCCAGTCCTCTTTTGATGGACAGCATGGTTGCTTCCAGGTTCTTGCTATTGTGAACAATGCTGTGATAAACATACGTGTGCAGGTATCTTTTTTATAGAGTGATTTGAGTTCTTCAGGGTATATTCCCAGTAG